>CM021702.1:32926294-33157545 GCA_011074415.1 Stictonetta naevosa
GGAGGGAAGGGAAGGGAAGGGAAGGGAAGGGAAGGGAAGGGAAGGGAAGGGAAGGGAAGGGAAGGGAAGGGAAGGGAAGGGAAGGGAAGGGAAGGGAAGGGAAGGGAAGGGAAAGAAAGAAAAGGAAGGGAAGGGAAAGGAAGAAAAGGGAAGGGCTATTTCTTTTAGCCATAATGTGTAAATATTTCAATTGCCAATGCTGGTTTGTTAATATAAGGTACATGGGGTGAATGTTCACTGTGTGGACTGGCCTTTTGCTGCAGCAGAAATCCTACATATGGGGAGAAAACCCCCTACCTGTATAAGAGAGGATCCAAGGGGTTCTCCAGGGGTCCCTCTGACCTGGTGAAGAGTTGTTACCTGGCCACTCTGAGGACAGAGGGCCCAAAATCTGAAACCAGACTTGCACTCAAGCTTTTGCAGACTCTGCTTTTAGCCTCGGTCAGCTAGCATTCCCTGAGGATGCCTGCTTCAGGGAACAGCATGGTCAGGGGCTGTTCCCATAGGCATGAAGTCACTGATGAGGTCAACACATGAGATCAGCCCTCTTTTAGGAGAAGAGGGCTTAGCTGTGCAATGATGGCTCTTGCCAGGCTTCCGTCCCTCAGGACCAGACGATGGGCCCTGACCCTGTCCAGCTGCGGGGTGATGCATTGCCAGGCACACTTATGCTAGATTAGCTTTCATTTTAGAAACACAAATAAAGTCATTTAACTTCCTAGATTTCATATGAAAAATAACAAACTAGATCAACTCTTTACCTTCTAAGTTACAAAAAAACATTATTACAAAGATAAATCACATACCTCCTTGCTGACATACTGATAAATGTTTTCTTCAAGTGCTATTCTTTATGGTAATTTCAGGGGGGAAAAATGAATATTCCTTTTTTCCTTTTTTTTTTTTTTTTTAACCCTATGTCAGGCTTTGTTACGGAGTCATTTCAGTTTGTAGCCGTTCTTCCCGTACACCTGCAGTGGTAAAACTGGTAAACACTTTCTTATGTCATCATTTTCAATGTCTGCCATAGTTGCAACTGAATTCTGACTTCAAGAAGAATGCTAGAGGTAGCAGAAGACAGAGAATAAAATTCAATCTGCCTCATACAAGCTAAAGATATAGCATGGGAAGGCTGAATTTCATACATATATTATCTATTCTTATTACACATTTTTCAGCAATAAGTTTCTATTCACATACTTAAAGCACGGCCATGCCCAAATGTGTAAGGAGTCTCTTGGTTTCTCCTCACACTGGTTATTTCTTCTACTCCCAGTGCCT
This sequence comes from Stictonetta naevosa, assembly GCA_011074415.1. Lineage (NCBI taxonomy): Eukaryota > Metazoa > Chordata > Aves > Anseriformes > Anatidae > Stictonetta > Stictonetta naevosa. The sequence goes on from CM021702.1 coordinate 32,927,576, forward strand.
AAAAGCTGAAACACAGCAGCAGAGCTTCTGCACACTGGTAATATCTTGCTGAATCAGGCACTTTGGTGCAAAGCCAATTTCTGTGACTCCTGTGGTCTCGCATGAGAAATTACTTTTGTTGAATAAGCGTTGACCATTTAATACACAGTGCCATGCCCGTGACTCACCGTATATTCTAAGAGCACTTTCAGATATCTTGATACTGTCTCTGTATTTTACAGCCTAAACGTATTCTCCGGAGATTTATTCATCTTTGCATTCCTTTTCACATACACATTTCCAGGGGCTTTACAGGGGGCAGGGAGGGAGCCTTTCCTCTGCAGACAGCTCACCTAATTTAGCACAGTCCTGTCTTTTCCAGTTCACCCACCTGCAAAATGGGAATAATAATAAGCACTTAAGGGAGAGGATTCACATGTCTAGCTTGAGACCTCTAATGTTCAGCTCTCCAGAGGCTCAGCACAGAGAAACAGCTTCTAACTCACATGCTTTGAATGCCTTCTAATGGAGCCTGCATCTCTCTGCTGATGGTAAGGGAGGCAAGTTCTCAGTTCAAGCACCCCTACATCAGACACTATGTTTTACACACAAAGCCAGACAGTGTGAGCATCCTCTCTCATTCCTCGTCCTGCAATCCTCTCCATGCTCTGCTTTCCACTGGTGAGCAATCTGATTAACTCAGTGGTTTTCCACGAGTGCAAAGCTGATCAAGTTGCAGGAAGAAACTCTTGCATACCCCCCAGTGATCAGCGAGGGTGAATGAATTAGTATTTCAACAGCACTTTAAACGTGCTAAGCACAGTGAAAGTGCTATTAATTTTCAATATGGTCAGTCATTATTATTCATTAGTGGTTAGAGCAAACTACCAAGAATTGAGATCTTTGTGTTTCAGTCTCAAGACTGCAACTGTGTGATATAGAATAAGTCACTTCACTTCCCTTGTCCTCATTTTTCCTGTCATTAGGATATCTGTCTCATTCTTAAATGTAACGTGAACCTTAATTAGGTTTGAAAAGAGCTTTGAGAACTTCTAGTGAGAAGTGAAATATTAATGTCAAGCATAACTACCCAGCAGATGAGACCGAGGGACAGTCTCACCCTTGTACAAAGAGCTAGGACCAGTGCTATGGAGCACTTCAATGTCCTCTGAATCTTATCCAGAAGTACTGAGGGCAGAAAAGCACACCGAGCCTGTTCTTCTCTGAGCGTCAAGAAGCACCACTGGAGAACTCAGACTTGGAAAACCTGCAATTCTACTGCTATTCTTCTAGTTGCAGAGGCAAACTGCCCATTCGTATACACAAATGCCTAAATATCCACTCCTGGCTACAGAAATACAATTGGTGAGTGTGTTTCACATAAAAGTACTGGCAAAGAAATCAATCTTCATTTCAGAAAATCTCCTCTTTGCTGTTCAGAGTCTTTGTGTTGATTATATGAATTAAATTCACATTACAAATGAGCTTCATGTCCCCGAAACTAATGTGCTTTGCTCGAGAACCAAGACTTTCTGCATTTCATCATCTTTCTGTTCATTAATGATTTGGCTTTCCTGGCAATCTTGAGATATGTTTATTTCCCTGGAGTGTTTCTGGATGGTAAAATTATTGTGTTAGTTGTGGGCAATTGATGCTGTATTGACTCACCAAGGTTATATTGCTATATTTAATAACACTGTTTGGGAACCTGGCCACCCCTCTCCACACCTCTGGTTGTCTCACTACCCGGTGGCCATTATTAATTTAGTCAATTCATTTTTATCCTTAAGACAGTGGCTGCCAGCTTCTGACTGCTTGAAAGCATAACAGCAGGACAAAATAAAGAAAAATGACAGTGACATAAATAGTAGTGAGAGGTCTTAGTGTGCATTTTATGGACTGTGGTAAATCAGAGCGGTGCAGAAAGACAGATTAGTAATGCCAATGTAGAGAGGTGAACGAACATTCTGGAACCTACATTGTCCTGTAAAATACAACTATATTTCCTTTATACCCAAGTCTAGTAACACTGTCATAATGGTGCAGAAAACAGAGCTATGTTGAGAGCTAGGTCAAACTCTTGCACTATTCATTAAGTGCATCAGAGGTCATTGAATTAGCACAAGAACCCACAATGATACACCACATTTTCTTACTAACTTCTTTATAGCTACGAGTCAAAATAGAGAAATATATTATTCTAGGCTATCGAGTTTAATCAATTCTCCTTCATTTTGAATATCTCATAATATCAGCAGTTTGCTGATATTTTCCATCCCATTGTAAATCCCAGATTCCTTAACCAAACTGGAAAGCCAAACCCAAATATCTGAGATGAGTTGCATATCCACATGAATATGGTCTTGTCAAGGTATTATTACCACAGTGAGTGTTTTGGATAATGTAGTGGCACAGTTAATGCAGATTTTCTGAGAATCTGACCTCAAGCTTCCCTCCATCAAAAGACTGCACTGAAGGAAGCTACATTAATGCAACATGAGGCTAGACATTTGCCATCTGTTCAACCAGAAAACCCTAAAGTTAAGTTCACTATAAGATCCAATGCTTGTCTGCTGTACAGTTGCTATCTGTAGTATTTTACACTACTGTTTATTCTATTAAATTTATGCCTTAGTGTGTAAAAACGTCCACCAACCATAAAAGCAAATGAGCAATGTGAGAGTTCTGTGTAGTATGGACAATAACTTTAAAATTATCAGATTTTGTAGACATAAGAATCTCAAGGCTTAACCTTACATAAGCTCTTGGTTTTTGAATTTAAGATATTCATGCTTAGTATTTGAAATCTTGCAGTATCTTTATTCTTTCTGACTGCACTTTCAGCACTTTGGCTTAACTCTCATTTTAGACTAAGAAAGCACCATGTTTTTGAGAACTCTTTGTTCAGGATAGATTATTCTCTCAGTTGTGAAAGATTGGTATTAATTACTTCTATAGCTGTTTTTAGGTCAGCACAGAGTATACTGGAGAAAAATAATGCAAAAAGATTTGGTTCTCAGTTCCATGTGCTCTCAATCTCATATCTCATCTCTCATATGAACAAAGAAAAATGTTTGGGAAATGCACAAGGATGGAAAAATCTCTGCATTTGATCATTTGGTGGTGACTATTAAAAAATAAAAATAAAATTGAAATGACCTAATGTAAGCGGGAGCAAACTTTCATTTGACTCATGTAATAAATGAGTACTACAATGCATTTCTTTCCACAATGATTTCTTTTCTGGTAGGTTGCAACTGCAGGATTTTTTCCCCTTGTCCACAACTTCCAGTGATTCATACCAAGCAAGGAGACCTCTAAAAATCATAGATATGTCTCCTGCAGTAACAGAGATCAAATGAACAGACCCGTTAGAGCCAACCCAGTGCCTCTGGGCCATGCCAGACTAACTGCTCGTGCCTTGTGCAGCTGGGCCGGAGACGTGTGGCCGGTCGGACACATCCCACGCTGCCTGAACCGGCTGCGCCCTCACAGATCACCCGCAGACAGGATGTCTGAGCCTTCCTGGAAGCTTGCGGCTCCCTGGGTGTGGGGCTGTCCCCAGACATGACCCTGACTTTGCTTTATCTTACAGTGCAAGACCGAAATAGTGTGCAGCCCAAGCCGTGATGAAGCTGCTCTGGCATGTCCTGGCAGCAGCTCAGGTAGATAAGGTAGCTCTGCTGGCATACAAACAGTAGCGAAGAATGATCAGAAAAGATATGGAAAGCTGCTTGGATGAGACAATGCAGAACTGTCTAGAAAGGCTGCTATAGCACCATTGGCTGCTGTAGCACCATTGCTATTTCTCTTCTGGATCAGAAAATAAATGTCATTCTGACCCATATGCTGGGATTCCTGCAGAACCCCCCAAGACCTGTATACCTGCTGGCAGAGAAATACACATATGGTGTCTTCATTCAGTCACGGCAGTGCTGATAGGCAGCAGAACCACCTCAGGGAAGAACTGGGGCTGAGCAGATATTTTTAGTAAAACAGACTACACTGATTTGTAAAAGAAAATAACCATTTTTTACTGTACCATGGTTACTGCTAACTTTATTAATATTCATTTTCATTTGCACTAGTGCAAAGTCATTAAAGTGATGAGAGTGTTATCTTTGTAACACTAAGTATTTAATAAGTGTGTATACAGTGACAACTGGTAATATGACAAAGCACTGCAAAGTAGAATGCAATGAATCCCCTAGGAAGAGTAATAAATATTCTTGGATCTTTTTATTCTTCCCAACAATTTTGCAGTATAAAAAAGGCAAGATAACAATGAAGGCTTGAACTCACTTATCAGAATTTGCAAGTGCTGCAAGTGTTTATCCTCAGTGAGAGCTTGAGGAGCCCATTTCTAGAAAATGATTATGGCCTACCCTTTTAACAAGAAAGTGCCTTGCTGTTTTTGTTTAATTAAACTGCCACTGTCAATTACGACCTGCAAGTAGCAGAGAAGTATTGACGCTGAACTTCGCGGGGCACTCTGCAGTCACCAGGGCATTGCGAACTTGCTGTGCACTCTGTGCACATTTCTTGAAGGCAGGAGTTGTGCTGCAAGATAAAACTCTCCGCTCCTCTCCATCTTCCACTTCTTTCAAGGAAACAACAACGATCTGTAGCTGATGTGACAGCATTGATTAAAATATCGCCATTTCCATCCCGAGTTGCAATATTTGCTTTCCTCTCCAACATTTCATGTTTGTCAGCCGTTTCCTGTTGTCATAGCGAGGGCTTCCTCCGGGGCTGCAGCAGGATGCTGCCTGCTCGCACCGGGCTGCCAGCGATGGGGACTTCCACCCACGGCTGGAGCAGCGCCCCAGGCACGTCCTGCCAAGATTAGGCGCTTCTCTTCCTCATTTCCAGTTTTGCAGCAGAATCTGGGTTTGTCCCTGTTTGTGTTTTTTTTTTTCAGAAGTGTCTAGCTGTGTGCTCAGCTATTTACCCAGCCTCCAGAGCCTGCAGCCACACAAAAGCACAGCGTTGCCAACACAAAGGAACACAAAGAGCTGTCCTGTCCTTTCCACCAGGGCTGTCTACAACAGCGAGCGCACACCGTGTCCCCATGGCACGGCTGGAGACTTCCCACCACTGGGCTGCCGTCAGCCTCGGCAGCTGCTGCTGCGGGACATGCGGTGAGCTGGTTTCCTCTCCAACCGGCCACCGGCTGAGCCACGGCTCCTGGTGCTTTCTGCTGTAGGCAAGGTGAAAAGGTGACCTCTGGTCAACTTTTGGGGCCAACATCGTCTTACACATGCTGCAACTGGGAGGTACATCGGGGGGATGCAGTTTGGTTATTAGCTGCTCCAGATGTCACCTCTCTCTCTCAAAGTCTCCCCTTTTCTGGCCCAATGCGAGGAAAAAAATAAAATAAAAAAATAAAAAAAAAGGACACAAGGACAAGTATTAGTGGCCCTAGTGGCCCTAATTGGCCTTAATATGATCTTAGATTATTTGGATACAATCTCTGACCAAAGTAGCTGAATTGTCAGAAAGATGCAAGCTCCACTGAGGAGCCTTCAATTTTTTTGGAGCATAACCTTTCTGTAGGGAACCTTTCTCAGTGGAGTTGAAGGCTGTGTCCGCTCTCCAGTGGACATCCATAATATCATTGCTTCCATTGTTCACAGAGGGTATTTTGGCAAGTGTTCACCAAAATACTCCTTTCTGCCGCTTCCTGCCCTGAGACGAGCAATCCCCAGTGACACTCCGTGGGTGGGATATAGAGCTGGGAGGAGATGGGATGGTAAACACTCCTAAGGCTGCACTTGATATGGGACACGATGAGATGGTCCCAGACACAGGGGGAGGCTCAGCCCAACCAGTTGATCATAACTGCATTTCCAGCACCTCCATCCACAGCATTTGTATACCTTGAAAACACTGCTCCACTAAATATTTTCTAAATTATATTAACTTTACTTTTAAGATTCTGAATAGCTTTTCTGGTCTTTTTGCCATTTCAGGTATCATGCTTATTTTAAATCTGAGATGTTACTTCAAATAATAAGAACATGAACACAATAAAACAGAGGTGAAAGAGCCACAGCTAAAATGACACATTTATTCTGTTTCCCAGGTGCCTTCACTTTTTCCTTTCTATTTGAATTCTCTCTTTTCATATTACAGATTTAGCTTTCATCCGTTCTGGCAGAATCAAAAATCTTTTGTAAAAGTTCTTTTCAGAGTGAGCCATTTTTGTGATAAGAACTAAAATGGTATGGAGAGAGGATTTGGATTATATTTGTGTGTGACTAGACTATTGATCTCCCAGCCTAGAAAATGAAAAATATAATGAAATGAGTGTGATTTATAAACTTGACCAAGTGGAAGGGGGGTCAGGATGACGCCAAGCACAGGTCAAAAATGTGTGTGATTCTGCAGGGACTCCAACCATCTCAGAAAATCAAGTTCAGGTTTTTGTAGCGCATAAATTCAGCTTCTTGAACTCACTGGAGACCTGTTTTTCTACAGGGAACATTCTCAGCATTTGTAATTTACCTCACTGACATCACCTACATGATGGCACTGCATTCTGGCTTGCAAAGGGCAATCCCTGCCTTGAACACTTCCATCTATAGCCCTTGCTCACCAAAACCCAGTTTTGTTCTCAACTGTTTGCCCAGGACCCTTCTCTCAAGGAGGGTGGAAGAGTCACGGCAGTTTCTGATCTGAACTTCTTTTTTTCTGCAGTGAATATGTGCCTATTTCTGGCACAAGGTCCTCACATCGCAGCACCAGCTGCTCAGACCTCTTCTCATCTCCACCAGCACTTGGCTCGCGGTAGAAATCATGAGGCAGATTGGTCCGGGGGAAAACGGCATGCCTGTCTGACAGTGTACTGGGAATTTTTTCTTCCTTTTTCTACTGAAAAGCATTCTTCCTTCCTTAAGAATCTAATTAGTGGCCTAATTACCACCCCCATTTTATGCCCTAGCTGGCCTTTGCTGGCTCGTTCTCTGGGTCTCCCTTCCCTTGTCAATATAATTTTGTGCCTTGGGTCTGCAAGGTCTGCGCTACTTCCTCTGTGCATTGGAACATCTCCACGGTCTAGTCAATGGTTATTTTTATTCTGTACTCTGACAAAATTTAACTGTGAAAGGACTGTAAATTTTCAGCCTCAAGAGGCTCTTCATTAAGCAACAAATAACTCTCGGCACCTACTTGATATTATCCTCCTGTTAGCTGTTTGTCATGCGATGTGCCTTCCTCCCTACCCAGCCTGGTGTGTCAGTTCCACTCAGCTGACAGAGCTGCTGCATGCCAAATAACTGTAAATTATATCATGTTTTCCAATCCTTTGACTTTAATATGAAAACAACAGCACTATTCTTATCCTCGTTGAATTTGGTTCAAAGTCTTGTGCTATCTCATCATTATTTTCAGATGTCAACAAGCAATGTTCCACAGGACCAGATCCCGATACTACCATATAGGAATAGCTATTAGTGGCTTAAACACCACCACTCTTGCTAATGGCATTTCCACACCAGGAGATGCAGTCCAAAATAATGAACTGCATTTGGTGCATGTGCTCGTGGTCCACTTCTGATGTTGTCCCACCAGGATGTCCGCCAACCAGGGTGCCCTGAGCTTTGGGATCTACCCAATCAGTTTGAGCTCCAGCTCCACGAATCTTGCCTGCCCTTATGGCAAGTGACTTCCCAGCTCTCTGATATGTGCATTATCAATTTTCAAGACACAGTGTGTCTAAAAGCCAACCACCACACGGGAAAGTATGTCATAAAACAAATATTCCTTTCCTGCTGAAATGCATTATTAAAGCCTCTACTCCATAAATCCCAAGTAGATAACACTCTCCATGGCACCTTGTAAAATAAGCAATTTTCTGCTACCAAGGAAACAAATTCTTTTTCTCAGTCATATCTAAACTCCACCAACATGGTGACAGACAACATTTCTTCTGAGTTTGTTTTTGACAGCCTCATACATTTCTAACTATGTCAGCAAGAACAAATGCAAGAAGCTTTTCACGTAAAACAGCTCTGAAGCAAAATGGGCTTTCTGGGACCTGTTTCACCCTTGTCTTTATCAGACATTATTCCCTAACGTTTCTCACCATTTCTACTACTGCTTCATTGGAAGAGCAAGGTAGAATTTAAGTGGCAAGATCACTTGCTTGCAAATGCAAAGAGAGCTGTCTTTTGAACAAGGGAGTGAGGCTGGGATTAGAAAGTAGACACCCTAAGCTCCCAGAAATATGCTTTTTCACTAACAGAACATCAGCATGAAGCTGACTGTGTCAGCTCATATCCCTCAGACACTGCTGGGGTGGAAACAAGGAACATCTGCCTGCTCTATCAAACAGCTTGTTCTTGCATGGGATACCATAGCACAAGGGTTTTAAATACCAGCAGACTCAACAGTATTCATGGAAAATTCTCTTAAAATGCTGTTGATGCATGAGAAAATCAAGCTGCAGGACACAGTCACAGCTGTGTGTAATGCAGCTATTACAGCCCGTGCTAAGACAGGCACAGAGCAGAACCTGGAGAACTGCAGTTTTGCAGCAGCAAGCTGAGATGACATATCAATTTTTACTACACTTACTAGATTCCTAATGAAACTGTCAATATTTTCAATATTTTATTTTAATAAGACATTAGCCTCATTGTTTCTTTGTTTTTACTACAGTACTACAGTACAGTTTCTTGATGATTATTGCATCAGAAAATGTTAACTTTTTCCAGTATGAAGTGAGAAGAAATAAAGAAATTCCATCATTTGCCTACAAAATGAAACTGCTATTTTCTAAATATCTCTAATCAGCTACCTAGACATCTGAAAATAAAATCTTATTTTCACCCATTATGAGTCTATGTAGGTACACAAATCCATTTCTCAGAGTGTGAGGTCTTTGAGATCATTCATTTCAGAGAGCTACGTAATATCTCTCTCTTGTGTTCATTCCTAGCACAATCATGAGAGTTAACTTAGCAGTGCATTGTTATTCTTCTGTTCTTCAGTGCATAGAGTGTATCTCCCAGGTATTGAGCAGCTGCCAGTAAAGTATTCAACGTCAACAGACCTTACCAGGGTCCATATGTGACCACAGATTTTAAATACAGACATTTCCTTTTTCTCTTAAAGTTGAAGGTAAAGTTCAAGAAATCCTTGTCTGCATTATCGTGCATTCAAGAAGCAGCCTGAAGCCAAAAATGAATTTGTTTCATATTATGGGTGAAAAACAGCTTGTTCTACAGCTAAGCTAAGACAGATTGCTCAGCATAAATTCCCTATATTAAAGCCTCTGTTTCTTGCTACTGGTACAGAATTCTCAATAAGAGGAAAACGTTCTTTCCTCTTCGTCCTCATTCCCACATTTCACATGAGGTGATGCCTAAGCATTTAAAAGCATTTCTATTTCAATATTCAAGAGGAAAGATTAAACGAATAGCTATTGCAGCAGGCTCCTGTAGTGGTGAAAAGGCTGAACTAGAACCGTGCTGCTTAATTACACTTGGATATATTCACATCCTGCCCATCAGAGTTGTATAAATATTTGAGTAAGATCTTCATTGAGCTGACCTAGTCACTGAGAGGGTGATGCCAAAGAGCTTATCACTGGTATCTATCCATGGAGTATCTTCAGCCATGGGTCTGAAAAATTGTACAAAGGGCTGCACTAACACCAAGATGAAAAGGAAGTTGTCTAAGTAGCTAGAGCAAGGCAATAAAGTATTCTAGGTCTTAAGATTGACCTCTGTTTAGACCGCTGCTTTTCCTCTGATAAAAATGGCAGCAGGTTACTTCCCCTGGGTCTGAAGAAAGAAACACAGGCCCAGTGCTCATGAGAAAGGACCTACAGTGTCACCAAGTACTGCCATGAAAACCAATTAAAATTCCTTCATTGGAAAAACAACTTCGGGTTGTTGTGGCTTTGTTTTGTTTTGTTTTGTTTTGTTTTGTTTTGTTTTGTTTTGTTTTAGAGTACTATTATAAATAAGAGCAAGGAAAAACAAAGCTTTTAATTTGTGCAAATGCTTTGACAAAGTTGTGCTTCATCTTTGTATAAATATTGTTCCTGTAACACTGCCAAGGAATGGCCTTGAGCATCTGCAGCCAAAAAACCCAGACCAGCTCCCATCCAAGTCCACGAGACCTACAGATAATTCATGTTTATGGCTGGAATTCCAGCTCTTCAAAAATTGTCTATGAGCACTTCCTGACAGGGAATCCAAACTGCTGTTCCCTGACTTCTGTGTAGCATTTCAGGGTGGCTAAGGCAAGTCTGACAAGGAAAAATACTTTCCTTAGACAAACTGACCAAGCTGGAGAGAAAGGGCAAACCTTCAAATGAGCAATTCCTTTCTGAACATTTGCCCTTGCATGCTTGGGTGCTTATCTGTTCTTTTACAGTGATCCAGTAGGAGATAAACTTTCTCCTTCTAAAAGCTATTGCCTCACTTAAACTCTATATGATCATGGTTATAAAATACCATAGCTAACTGCAAAGATGATGACCAAGACAAGAAGGGAATGTGTTTAACCGAAGAGGACTAACTTTATAGGGAATGATGAAAAATGCCATGGCTCTATCATATAATTCAGTTGTAGTCTTCATTTCCAGTTGGCTGCAGCCTGCATTCAAGCAGTGGAGGGACAGAAGCTACAGGAAAAGTCCAGTTGGAGGTGGTATCCATAGGAGATGTCTCAGCTTTGAAGTTTCCATTAGAGCTCTAGCCCCTGTATCTCATTCAATATGAACCCTCACTCGTAGGCACAAGGCTTTTTCTGATGCTTCTGGAAATTCTTTAAGTGAGGGTTCAAGTAGCTCTCATGAAAAGTGATGTGAGAATAAACAAAAGTCAGATGGTGCTGGAAAATCACAGGCTGAAGCTTGAAAAGCTGTAGGCATTTTATGATTTTCCCATTTCATTACTCATGAGTTTTAGATTTGCAGATAAAATTACAGGTGGAGTTGAAATTAAAAATCCCATTGGACTAGCTCCTTGTTTTTGATGAAGTGTGAGCCCAGATGAGACTTTTCATTTCAAGCTAATGTTTAGTTACACTCTAATCTAAAATTTGGAAAGCTACACGTAGGGTGAACTGCCAAAGAACTACCTATTTTCCCAAGCAGGAGAACTACTTTCTTGTACACATCAGCAGGCTGAGGAGAAATCTCCAATAAAGCAAAAATATCTTCTAAGTGGGGCTCCTGAGTATGCAGTGTATGGCTTGGACAGTTCTCCAGCTTATCACTGCATTTAAAAGCATACTTTTGTACAGCAGATACATGCAAGCAGTTCATCACTCTTAGAGATATCTGCAGAGGGTTTTGTGATCATAAAATCTTGAACATAGGAAGTTTCTGAACATGCCTTCTGGTGCCAAGGAAGGTAAATGCTTGGGAGCACTGTCTGCCAAGGAATCTGTAGATACTCTGTTATAGCCAGTGCTTTTAGTATATCTGTTAAATAAATCAATAGAAATTTTAATGAGCAGAGTTGACATTACTGCATCCTCCTGCACAGAAAAGTCTGTAGGCATGTAATGATGTGTTGTTTTGGTTTTGTTTGTTTTTATTTTGCTTTGATTTTGTTTGGTTTGGTTTGGTTTTGTTCTGTTCTTTTCCAAATCTCTATTGTCCAGCTACAGGGAGAAAAAAAAAAAAAAAAAAAAAAAAAAAGAAAAGGAAAAAAAGAGGAAAAAAATGTTATGGCTCACTGTAACACTAGATGAAATACTCCTGAGTTATCTACAAATTCTGGTAGTCAAAGCTAAAACAGAGAGAGAAAGAGGGGAGAGAGAGAACTATTTCTAGCTCTCAGGAAATCTGTAGCCCACAAGATATCTGTACTAACAAAAGAAAATATCTTAGAAGACAAGGTATGGTAGGTAAAATGTCCACCTATTTATTTGATTTCATATGCAACCCAGTCTCACACATGAGTTCTGTTATATCCCAAAGAATCCCCCCCAGAAGCCAGGAAGGAATATTTCATAGCTATTGTCCTTGAACTTGTTTTCTGTGGTAGTCACCGATTTCTGCAAAAGCAGGAGAACGTACACAGGGTTCATCCCACAGCCACTTCCATGATTCACATGTATAACTTTCTGATGTCAGCTGCAGTTTGGGGAGATAAAAAACCAAAACAGTCAGGTTAAAGGAGTCAACTTTTCTCAGGTTAAAATGAGATGTAAGCAATGTCTTCATATAAATTAGAAAGCTCTTATCCATGTACAATAGACTAGAACGAGTAAGAATATAAAAGCCAGTTGAGATCTGAGTCTTCTGCCTAATCCAAGCATTTCTGTATCCCACCAGTGGCTTTGCCATTTAGACTTGCTCCTCGCCATCCTCTGTGGGCACATCCTCCATCACTGACCAGTAAAACTTGACACTTGTGGTAGGTTGAGGTGAAACAAAATGTAGAAGTTTCACACAAAGAAGTGTGTTCTGGTGCTGGAGCCACACGACAGCAAGGTCTCTCTCTCAAGTCTTTGCTTTTAGCTGGAACAGACAAGAGAGCAAAGTATTTAAAATGAAAAAAAATAAATTGAAATGTTGACAACATGAACAAAAAAAATAAGAAAAAAAAAATAAGGAAATAAGGCCCGGATCACAGGTGTTCAGATACTTTTAGATACTGATGTTGTATTTCTGAGTGTATGAGGAACAGAGACATGTTGTGTTTTTTTTTCCCTGTCCTGTATGAGCATACCTTCCTCTGCTACACCTCAAGCACTGAGACAGCAGTTCTGTTTACACAAATGACTTGATGTACTACTACATGTCTGACATACCTCTGCCATTAAAAGTATTTGCTCGTAAAAGCTAGAATTACTAGTGAGAGCCATCCTGACTAGCTTTAAGTGTGGGCAAGCTCTTAGCTCCAAGTCATCAGTAGACCTCACTATGGCAAACCCATTGAAATAGTTAAATTATTCTGATTTTCAAGGTCAGGAAACGGTGAAACAGTGGAACTGTTGCAGGAAAGCATATTTTACATAATGCTCTTCTCAGCCCTGAACCCAAACCTCTCAGAATAGCCTGGAGGAGATCAGAGTCTTTCATCCGCTTCCAAGAGAGTCTGGAAACACTCACATTTAAATTTGCCAACCATCCTTTAACCTTTATTCCCATTTCATTCCATCGACTGTGGTCTCTCCACATGCAGCTTCTTCCTGTTTATTAGTTTGCTTTCTTTTAATAAAAGTCGGGGGTGGCTGTGATGCCTTCCCCAGGCCTCAGTCACTTGATAAAGGATTTGCTATGAGCACAAGCACATCGCTGCTAGCTGCCACTGGTACTGCTCCTGTTGACATGGGAACCTGCTACACATTTCTTAGTAGATGTGAAATCCTCTCATGTCACGCTTATTGCCCATATTAGTTATTGCTTATTGCCTATATCTGCTGCCCCGGGAGCAGGATCCTCGCTTTGCCTCTTCTCTCCCTGCGCAGCCTCGGGCAGGACTCCTATTGCCTCAGAACAATAAAAACACAAAACTGACAAAACCTTCTGTCTTCATAAAGTCTTCATAAAGTCTCAGCTTTTGGTCCCTCATGCAATTTCAATTCCAGCCTTAAAAGTGGGGAAGGAAGCTGGTTTTAGAGCCGTATTGATCCTCCAGGGCAGGGACAGGTCTGCGGTGGGACAGAGGTGACAAGCACTGGCAGGTCCCCATGGTGTCCCTACACCCAGCAGTGCCAATGCCACCTTCAACCTGTCTGCTCTGCTTGCCCATATCTCTGAAATGCCCTGAAATGGTTTTCCTCTCCTGCTTTGCAGCGTCACAGCAATGGGGAGAACAATTCTAAAAACACGCCGATAATCACAGATTTCTCCCTGGAGGGTTGATAAGGAAACCAATGGTAAGGTCAAGAGAGGTACCCGCATACGGGTAAAATAAAAGAGGAGCTGGTACATCTGTGAGCCACACAGCTAACCCAGGAGAGGGGATGACTTCAGAGCACTTCCCAAGTGAAATATATATATATATATATATTAATATGAGCAGTATATTTTTGATGCTTGACTGGTATTTGCAGTCTTCAAATATTTTAATAGGAAAGTGCTTAATCTTCTTAATGAAGTCATTATTGCTGAGACCCTAAGTTTACAGCTGGAAAACAAGGAGATAGTGAAGAGAAAGTCTTGTCCTGTCCCCTACCATGCTGCAGGTGTGTGAGCAGGGTACAACCAGGCACCAAGGGGTGGCTGAGCTCCCATCAAAGCAGCTGGCACCGCACTGGTCAGCAGCAAGACCAGTTCGAGCAGCAAACTGCCAGGCAGCACACCAGGAGGAATTCAGCTTGGTTTTCTTTCTCAGGTAGCAGTGCCCTGCCAGGGCAGCAGAAGTAAAAATTAATTAATGGGCAGCGGGATATTTGATGGCTGAGCTGCCCCTGAGTGTGTACGAGGTGCATCACTCTGCAGAAAGGGTTGCCGCATCTTACACGGCTGCTGCTCCTGGTTAACCAGCTTTTCAAGCATGCTGGCACTGTTGCTATTGCCAGTGCATTTCAGTTCCACTCGTAATGTTTTGCACGTCCGTGTATACACAGGCACACTGCCCCAGGGTGCTCGTCACAGGAAAGGGTGCAAGAAGCCAAGACGGTGACAAGGAGCAGGAGGAAGTGTTTCCTTGTGGAATCAGGCAGGCAGCAGTAATGCCATGTACACTGTAATTAGCAGCGCTCCCTCTCGTTTGGGTGCTCGCCTCTTCTGCAGCCTGAGTTTGTCCAGCAGGTGGGAAAGCAAGAGCGGGGAGGGTCCCTCTCAGACCCCACTGTCACCCAGCGCCCATCAGCAGCACCTGCCTGAGGTGGCCACATCCCACAGGATGAAAAACAAGGGGCACTGGGAAAACCCAGCCTTATTTCAGTGCCTCTCCCCGGATCAGGCTGGGACTGCTGTTGTGTCCTGTGTTTGTTGTGGGAAGCTCTGGGAGCTGGATGTGCCCGTGGGAAGCTGTGTTTGCCGTGGGAAGCTGAAAACCAGGAGGGAACCAGCTCCAGCTCCTGCCCAGGCACTTTCTGAGGTCACCCCAGGCAGCAGAGGCTTTGTTTTCAGTCGAGCCAAGTGCACCGTCTGCAGGCTGACCTATAATTAAAGACCTGCAGTTTCCTACTTACCTACTCTTAAAACATCTGTAAGCATAATTACAGTGCACCATTTAAACACCTTAATACGAGGCAGGCACTCTTCTTCGCTGGGAGATGGTTTTTAAGGCCTGCTGCAGGGTAGGCTCTGCAGAGAAGGCCAGGAGTGCACCCAATTATCTCTCTGCTGCCAGCTGCTGTACTTACACTTACATTTTCATAGCGGGATGTGAGGCTTTTTGTTTTACTTCATGATGACTCCCATCCCTATTAATGCTTAATTCTCTATGCACCTCTTTAAAAACTAAGGATCCAGCCTTGAGCTTGGGCTCCTGCTACCCAATTAACTGTGAATAATGCTGTGGAGCCCAGTGCCATCTCCTTACGTCTTCCCTCCTCATTACCTTGATGGGTGCTGACGGCACTCTGTGTTCGCTGAGAAGTATACTTAATATC
Source organism: Stictonetta naevosa (assembly GCA_011074415.1). Taxonomy (NCBI): domain Eukaryota; kingdom Metazoa; phylum Chordata; class Aves; order Anseriformes; family Anatidae; genus Stictonetta; species Stictonetta naevosa. The sequence continues at coordinate 32,943,089 of CM021702.1, forward strand.
TGTTTCGCAGGAATTACTCCACTTTTGCCAAAACACATGCTGTTTGCACTGATCGTGGTGTCTGTGGTGTAGCAAAGGGTATTTGGAAAGAGACTGACGGTGTTTCCTGGCCAAAGCACAGCTCACATGTCCTCAGCCTTCAGGTTTCCTGCACCTTGTTGCACAGCAGTGGAGGGGGCTGTGTGATGTCTGCATTTGCCTGAGACACAGTTCTCATTTGGGGGATTTTTCAGACTAGAAAAAGAGATTAAAAAATCAAATCAATGATGTCTAAAAATCTGAGCTGTTTTCCAGGGACTTTATGTTTTTAACTGGTTTTCTGTTCTCTTTCCTGCTTGCCTGAATGATCACCCTGTCTTAGCCATGTCTCTCCTGGAGTATTTGCAACCTCCAGAGACAACCACAGCCTCTGACTTGAGGTGTCTTTGCAATATAGTACCCAAAACTGGGGACCCCACATGGGGATCATTCTGGGGAGGAAGAAGGATGTTTCTCACTTTAAGAGTCCAGTTTGAATTCCAAACGAAAGGACTGGATAACCTACTTTATCTATTGGGTAGACTGGGTGATCCTGTGCAGGTTAGAGGCTCTGCCGTGTCCTCCATGTCCCCTTTTCCTAGAGAAGGCACTGACATATATGAAAGTAAAAAGTGGAACTGTAAAGTTTTCTGCCATTACACACAGTCTGAAACTTTTTTTTTTCTTTAGTGAGAGAAGAGCAGCTGCCTGAATAAGGAACTGGCTAGGTGGCTAGGAAGAGCAAGTTTTATGAACAAACTTTGGCCATTCAGGGAAAGGTCAAATCTGGGCTGGAGAAGAAGTACAGTGAGAATTAAGTTCAGAGATGTTTGATGCTAATATACATGAGCGTGGCGAAAGAGATATAAGAAACCTACATGTGCAAAAGCAAGACGAAAATACATAGAGAGTCAGAGGGAGAAGACACAGGTGGGCAGAGGAGCAAGGCTGCTGACATTTCATGCTGATCCTTCTCATTTGCCTTCTAGGCAGTCAGTGCTACAGGAGAAAAACTTTGGGATTGCCATTCTCCAAGCAGAAGAGCACAACATAGCCCACTGCACCCAGGCAGCGTAGGAGCATAGGTTTGGATTTGTGGCTTTTTGTTCCTCTCTCACGATAACAACCCCCCGATAACAGCTCATCCCCCGGGGACTGTGCAGACTTCCTGTGATGAGCCTTCTCTTGCATCAGCTTCCCCACGTCACAGCCAAACTCTCATTATCACAAGAAGAAATTGCATAACCCAGTCCCCGGAAAAGCCATTTTTGTCCAGCTGTTTGCTCCTGGCTGTGTGTGACCCGGGGATTTTATCGACTACGCACCCACTGCCCACACAACCTCCACCACCACAGTCACTGGCCCCACTCTGAGCAAGGGTCTTGATAGCACTGTCCCCACCAACTGAGTCATGCTTGAGGTGAGATGGCCTTCTTGCATCTCTCTGTAACTAAACCAGAGCCCTCAGAGGGCAGCACCAGGGATCCTGAGGCTTTCAGCACCTCCGCTCTTCTGTTTTCAATATACACGATGCCCCAGTGGGCCAGCTCGTGTTCTTAGTGAATCCTTCAGGCCTTATCCAGGCCACCTGCTACAGACCAGTAACATTTCACAGCATCAATGATCAGGAAATTAAAGACTGGGCCAGACAGTCCCCATGCTGCCTGTCCAGCTTCTCTTCATGCTGTTCCGCCTCTGACAAGGACAAACTTCTCCCCTACTTCAGGTGACCAACACTCACCAAAGAGTTCAGGTTTAGGCTTCAGTGGGAGATAAGGATGGTGGAAACAGCCCAGGGGGGGAAATTTCTCTCCTTCAATTGTATGGAGAGCTTAAAGCATGTGTTTAAATACAAATAAATGTTTCATATCTGAAGCTAAATTAGACATGGGTTGTTTTCACTTGTGTGCAACCCATTGTGTTTGCTTTGTCCCCACCCACCAAAGCCTCAAAGTGTACATTAAGGATGTCTTTGTCCCCTGGAGTTTGGAATATCAGAATTTGCATCCTAGTAGTATTACTAAGAATATTTCTGTATAGGCCTGCATTAAGTAAATGCAAATTTACTATATTTCACTGAAAGATTCAGACTATCTGAAATGACACTCTTCTGTGACTGATGGTGAGCCACATTTCAATGCGTTCTTCCAAATAACAGAATATATAGAGATTTTATTTTAATCTTAATCAAATTGGGACACTTTTTCATCTAATTATTTTTTGCCTGTAAGACCAGCAAAGGCTAGAAAGCACCTACATACATTTATCTTAATAAATGAAGTAGCATTTTTTGTGGATTCTGTTAGGAAGCAGTTGGTTAGGAAGACAGGACTTTGCAAGCATTTAAAAAGTATTTATTATAATAAATGCCATATAAATAAGACATGCTTAATCTCTTGCGGTATTCCTGCAACATCTGAATTCTGTTGTGGTTCAAATTATAGGAAAACAAGATTTTTCAGAAGAAGCCAGCATGTCTTCTTCATCTCCTACTATGATTGCAGTCAAAAGCATTTTTTAAATCAACTTTTCATTTTACTAATTCATTAAACATTAATTTTCTTTGAAAATATTTTTCTATGTCAATTATCCCATAATAAAACAGGATATCCTGCAGATATAAGTCCAGTTGCTGCTCCCAAGAAAGACATCTAACAGTTTCAATATAGGTTTGGACAACAAGTGGTCTGAATCTGTTTCTGTACCTGTTTCTGTCACACTGAGTGACCTTAGGTAAGTCAATCTCTGAAACTCAGACATCCTCCTTGAAAAATGAGGATAATTCTCTCCTACCCCACAGGTAAGTTACAAGCTCTGACCAAATTGGTTGAGCAGACATCAGTTTGAAGAACAGCAAAGAAATACCCATAAAAGAAAAAATTCCATCCCTCAGACTCTGGAAAAAATCAGTATTCATCTCAATATCTAAGAAATGCAGAAGGGAAACCTGTCTGTAAAAGCAGAGAACTGCATAAACATCAGTAGCAATATAGTTTCATAAAATTCTGACTATTTTTCAAGGTTCTAAGGAGAACATCCTCTGCAGATGTTTTTTGTTCCATGATTCACATTGTAAAAGGCTTATTTGCAAGCCTTAAAGAGCAACTTTGCTCTATTTGCATGGTTTCATTCAGCTATATATGAAGAAAGAATTATCATCCACCAGTCTTTCTTGGCCATCTTTGATCTGGGAGCTGCAGCGATCCATAGGGTGTGCCACCTACGTTTTGCTGTAGTAGGAACAATGCTCAGTTTTGCTAGGGATCTGGGGGTTTCGTCATTAAACATGATAACATTAGCAAAAGGTTAATACTTCCAGCTTATCTAAGCACCGAGGGCAATTTGCTAATAAAGACCTCCCGAGGCAAGGGTAAGACATTTGTGCCTGCTCATGAGAAGCGGCATTGTCAGTGATGAAACTGAGAGCACACAGGCAGGGAGAACATGGGTGCACTGAACATTCACGAGAGAGATTGTTGTGGTTGGTAGGAAACCCTGAGCTAAGGAGAAGAGAGGAACAAAAGATGAGAAGAGGGACTGAAAGCCTTGATGGTACAAACATCCACAAAAAGTCTTTTTTTTTTTGCAGTATAACATATACAGAAGCAGCTAGATTAAGATCTGTGTCAGTTTTGCTTAGAAAATAAATTGGTCCTCAGACTTTGCTAGCCTGTACATAGAAATCAATTACATATGCTTTATGAAAGGGAAGCTGGAGAATAGGAACAATTTGGGAACAATTGCTTGAGGACTTTGAACTATCCAGGTTAATTGTAGCTCTAAGAAATTTTTATATTATTGTACAACTGTTTATTACAAAAATCCTCCCATGTAACTTTGAACATATGCAGAAACAACTCAGTAGAATATTTTATCAGAAAAAAAAAATATATATTGAATATGAATTGTCTCTGAATTACAGATGTTATTAGAAAGGAAATCATATCATAATATGTGATTCTACCATGAACCAATGGATTAAGCTTCCCCAGTCAATTATCCCAACAGGGAAGTGATTAATACAGCTCACACACATGGTGATCAGCCACACCAGCGCCTGGTGGCCAGAGGGTGAGCTCTGACACCAAAAGCCACCACTTGTGGCACGGCTGTTTCCCCCCAGCAGTTTGCTCAGAGCCAGCCAGATAATGTAGTAAAGATTTCTAAACATGGTAACTTCTTTCCTCTTGGCAGAGTTACAGTCATTCCTCTTCCTGACCAGTCCAGAGAGATTTTATTCATGACCACACGTTTCACATTAAATATTGGAAGTTATTGGATTAGAGCTCTGCAGTATGAAAGGTCAGCCACAGAGTGGGCTCTGAGCAGCTCTGTTTTTGTTACATGTCCACATAAGGATGGATAATCAGATAATTGCTGTGTGTGCTGCTTTTCTACTGATTTCTACACTTGCAGTTCAAAGTTCCGTGTAGTTTACAGCCATATATCAGTGCTCTTGAGAAAACACTTAAAAAAAAAACTTTCTCTAAAGTTAATCTAATATTTCCATGCAATTTTCCTTTGGGTCTGAAATATTCTGTGGCTGTGGAGGTTTTCTTGGAAAGCCGAAGGGGAAAGTAAATTTAATTGGACTGTTTCTTAGTTACCTGACCTTTCACAGCCTGTGTGCACTTGGTCTTTCCAATACTCTAGAATCCTAATTAGCTTCTGCTCTCATAATTATCTTTTTACTTCCTCGATCCTCCTGCAATCTGCTTGGTTGCTTTCTGAAAGCTGGAGCTGAGGTCCACAAAAAAAAAAAAAAAAATCAAATGGGAGAAAATCTTCAGCCAGTGTAACTTGAACTGTCATTGTCAACTTCATCCTAGCCCAGTATTAAAATAAAAATTTGGAAAATTCAACTCAAAAACTGCAAGTATCATGATTTTTCCATATGTATTGTTTTAAAGTCTTTGGTAGACAGGGATGTCCTATGCACTTATTTTTTTTCTCAAAGTTACTGTTATTATGAAAACAGATCTAATGGAAAGTTTTTTATTCTTATCTTTGTGTGCAGTAATAGTTTATCATATACTCCAATGGCCTTTCTGTTGTAGCCTGGGCTTAAGCTCTACAAAGGGCAAAACTCATTAATTTTTGACTTAACTGTGCCTTTTATCTTGTTAGTTTTCACAAGCTATTTGTTCCTTTCCAGGATAGCTTCCTCTGAGGAAGCAGATTTTTTTTCCTCAGAAATTAAACTCCAGTTCCAACTATAGATAGTTTTATTTCATATGCTAAATTGTCATAATCAAAGGCAGAATCTCTGCTGAACAGGTTTGAAAACATCTGGCTTTTTCTTTCGACTTTTGAGACTAATTATCTCACTGCAGATCGTGATTGCTAAGTACGAAATTAAGCTGCCCAACCTCAGCCATCTCAGGGAGCTTTGGGTTTTGTTTTTAGCCCCTTTGTAACTATTTTCCCCACAGCTTGAAATCACGCTGAAATGGAAACAGTAAAAATATGTACCCAGAGAGCAGTCCACATGTGCTGGCACTTTGAAACACCACCACAGGAATTTCTTGCTGTGTATTACAAGAACCAGCCTCTTTCTGCAGAAACCAAGGGCTGTGAAGGACTCTGGTATTTCGAAGAGTGATGGAAAAGTTGCACTCACGGGGAGACCTTTGGAAGCAGCCAGTCCACACAAGCTAGGGATATAGGACTACCCGTGGCAGCCCCTTTTTAACACTTAAGTTCAAAAGTGTGTAGGAACAAAATACATAGTGGCCGATGGAAAAAAAGATTAAAATGTTACGCAGCTGCTAGCACAGGGAGCTCCTGGTGCTGAAGAAAGCTGCGGCTGAGTGTTTATTCTGTAAAAGGCTGCCCTGTGATGAATGGAGTATTTCTGATCTGCCACGTCTGTGGTGGCGGTCACAGGGACTTTGAAAGCCCAGGTCTGATTCCCTGCTCTCTGTCTTTAGTATGTCACCCACGTCCAGGTCTGCAAAGCGATCCCCACAGGTCTCACAGGACAGATCTCTGTCTCTCTGTGATTCACTCCCCATCCATAAAACGAGGGCACGAGCTATGTGACGGGAAATATATTAGGAGCCTGTGAGTCTGAGGTAGCATGGATGGAGACTGAAGAACAAAAGGAGGTAGAAGGAGGTTGCTTTGTTAAACAGGGAGAGGGATGCCATGATCTCCAGTTTCCTCTGCCGATGAACCCATCATTCCTGTCACCTTTGCTAGGAGAGCGTTGCTTCATTTTGGCTGCCTGGTTTGAGGACAGATGCTCTGCTTGGCAGGGTTAGCCCCAGAAAATTCAATGAGAATGGTTTGAAAACATGTCAATCTGAGACAACAGACTTTTTATTTTTTTTTTACTTTTCTCCCGTAGGACCAGAAGTATCTGAAGGGCAAGCCCCAGGAACAGACACTGTCCCTATACCATTTACAGCGAGTTCCAGCCTGCTCCAGCTTCACACCCACAGCCCAACCCCTTCTCCTTCCTCGCCTGTCTCTTTGCCAGGTAATGTCTAACACATAAACCCACGCTGAGGAAGGAAAAAAAAAAATGAAAATAACAACAGTGAATCACAGTGAACCAACCAATCTTTCCATAGAGATTGGAGAAGTCTAGAGGGACTGCTGTTGTTTCTATTTCCAGACAGCTCAGTAAGGAGTGCAGACTGGGGGGGTGAGAACCAGGTGAGTCTGAAGGTTCTGAAGACAGGAGAGAAATCCTGCAGGAGGAAAGGATTTGCTCCTTGCAGGCAATCCAACCAATGTCGTAGATGGAGGGTCAGTCGGGGCTGGGATTTCCAGGTGTGCTCTACAAAACTGCAGCAATATTTTCCAGATATGTGCATCTCTCAGGCAAAGGCACATGGCAGCAACACTCCTTATTCCAGTCAACAGACAACTGACGTTTTTCTGTGCTGCTTGATTTGTACATCCTGAACTGTGTCTTGGGAACCAGAAAAGACTTTCTGCCATGGAAAGAGAAAATAATAAATTCTAATAAAATGTGAAGTCAGTTGAAAAGCCAGCTTCCTCTGGAAGTGATGGATGGGTCTTGGTTGTAAAAGGTGAGGGGAACTGTTCATTAGCTCTACTTCTTATGTTGCATTCTTTGTTTTAATTATGGAAATTACAGACACTACTGTATAAATGCAGACATCTGGTATTATATCTTCAATACTCTAATAATGTGCACCATTGGTCTTTAGGATACTACAGAGCCTGCAGCAGATGTAATTTATAGGAAAGCAGACATGAGCATAAAGAAATGGCACAGCCCTGGTGGGACCTGGTGTATCGGGGCATCGTGTTGCTTTCAGTTTGTAAACGAGATTTGCACATGCTCTACTTCTGATATGTAACGCAGGAGAACATGCACATAAACTTTTTCTAGTCCCATGTGTGGTTTAAGGAAGTCACTAGCATCATTACATGATGTCATCCATGCCTTTTGAGTGAGTCTGGAGAGACTTTAGTGGTTTTACTAAACTCAGAGTATTTTGGGGCCCCTCTGGAGCCACTCAGGCAGGTCAGATTGCCTCGCTACAGCTCCACACCTCGGGGTGCGTGGTTCCCAGGTGCTGCACAAAGCCTGCAAGCAGGAGCTGAAGCCTCTTTATCCCTTCCTTTCTCCAGCATGTTCCCCCAGACTCCCCATGCATCCTCCTGTTTGCACAAAACATCCATTCAGTCTCGGACATTTTTCCCTTGGGCTCACATCATGGTGCTACAATCACATGTACAAGATGCAGGCTCTCCTGCTAGCCCTGCCTCTGAACAAATGCCTGGAGAGCTAACCACAGTCCTGGTTGTGATTTTGGGAAAGGAGATCCCATACTGTGTGTGGCTTAACATTGCTATGTTTAGCATTTTCTTTTAAGCTACGTAATTATAGACAGCCCCATGATACTTTGGACTAGAGGTTTGGGATTTTCCTTTCAATGATCTTTTGGGCTCATCTTTAGAGAGAAGTTGCTAAATTACATTTTAAACCAGAAGCTGTCTTCATCAGGTCTCAAGTACAAAACAGCGGTGTCTCCATGTCATTACGTGATCTTGCTTTGCAGATAAAACAAATCCTGCTTTAATGGAGAGCAGGGGTGATCAAACCCCACCTGCAAAGGATGAGGACAAGGATGAAGAGGAGGGTGAGGAGGGTTGCTTGGCAGCTATTTCCCTGGCTGCAGGGAGCACAAGCCCCCACATGCATGGTACAGGAAAGAAAGGGGGGAAGAGCTGAAATGTAGCACGTGGCCCATCTCCACCCTAGTCCCATCTCACCCCCCGGAGCTGCTGCTTCACTGGAAAGCAGGAATCTCCCAGGGCACTTTAGCCTTCAGGACGATGTGTGGCTCCACGTCTGCCCTCCTCTGGTATCTTCTGCATGCCAAGTGCCACTGGCATAGAGCCAACCTGAGACAAGGGCTAAAAGTAACAGGCAGGAGTCCTGTAGTATTTCAAAACACTTCAGTGACAATCACAAATGATGTTTAATGATGTTCCTGCTGTGAAACAATTTCCAAAGATGAGTGTCTTAAATTACTGGACTGGCCAATGTTTGGATGTAGGTCTCTAATAGAAAGCCTCAAGTCAATAAAAGAAACAACCTCACTACTCAGCAATTAAAAATACAAATACCAATTTACTCTATGAGCAAGCCCTGGACATCTCATGTTAATTGTTTAAAATCCTCTTATTGCCTGCTCCCTTCTGTAGCTCTGCATTTCATAATTTAAGCTAGTTACAACATTAATTTAATGAAGTCATCACCATTACTGCCATGGAGTTTCTGCCTAGTAAATAAAGCTTTGTCCTCTCACTGATTGTCCCTTATCACTTCCCTTCATTTTCCCCCAAAACCGTAATCCTAGCTAGTTTAGGAGGGTAGTGTAAATGAGCACTGGCCTAACAGAACTGCTTTCTGGAAGGAAGAATGTAAAGAAAAATCAGCAGAGTGGTTTAAAGCTTGCAGCCAAAGCCAGTGGCTTAACCAATTTATCTGCTCAGGTATCACAGAGAAAATCAGGAGATTAAAGACTGAGAAGGCTAGAATAATTTTCTATAAAAATCGTCTGGGGATAACCAGAATTATTTAAGTGAAGGGCAGTACAAGATGAAATGGATATATATAGGTCTTGAATACATTTGAGGGTGGAATTAGAAGGTTTCTAACCACTGTGCTTGAAATTCTGAAACCCTCCACCAGACCCCATGGTGGAGGAAGGAACCTAAACTGTTTAAAGATGGATCTTGGCAGCTCTCAGGGTGGCAGTTGGTAACAGAACAGAAGGAATCCTCAAGTTAGTAATTAAAGGCTCTGAAGGGTGGTTTTCCCTGTGAGAGGTTGAAAGGAGATTTGCTGAGTAATTGTTAATGAATTTTGATTGTGCTGTATTTATGCTATTAATTAATTCTCTTCTTCTGACCACCCAGTCAGAAGCCAGTGGCCTAGCAGACCACAAGAACAAAGTCCTGGACTTGAGGGGTTTTGCTTGCCTTCTTCCAAATCAGCAGAGGCTGCTCACACTTTGAGCTGGGATGCAGGGAGCCATGAGATGCCACCCCCACTGGTATTCAGAAATCTCTTTGGGAAGCAGAAGGTGCAGTTTGCAGAAGGTCAAAGTCATCCCAGCCACCAGACCTGAGCTCAGGAACATGCACCCCTCCAGCACTGCCCTAGAGCCCTGCCAGGGAGGGAGGGAGGTCCGCGCTGGATGTCAAATGGGCATCTCACACCACAACTGCTCAGCTACTGCGGGCATCCTGGGACGCAGACACAGGCTTCATCCTCTTCCTTCAGGATACTGGCTTTAAGGCCTGACCATAACAATTTTTACTGATCATAACATTTTTTTTTTTTCATGAAGCCTTATGAAGCTCACAGAAAGTGTAATTTCCAGCTACTCTGTATTCCACTGTAGGTGAACCACTTCCAGCAGACTAGCCACTGGAAGACAAACATCTTAATTACATCGGTTTTATGATGTATTTTATTTAAAAGAGTCTTTCATTTTCATTTGTTACCCAGGAATTTTACTATTATGTTGATCTTGCAAGAAATAAGCAGTATTTACAGGACATAGGAACTTTAATTATCTGTTGCCCTAAAGTCAAGACTATCCCAGCATAGAAAAAATCCAAGGGGAAAAGGTACAAAGAAATAGAAGGAACATATTCTTACATTATGAAAATATAAAAAATAATAAAATAAAATAAAATAAAATAAAACTACTGTAGACATTATTTTCTCCTTTTTCTTTGGAGCTATTATTCTCCACGGAGCTGTACCACTTCACTAATAAGTTTCTGGGAGAGGACTTGGCAAATCTGAAATGAATTCCAGGCCTCAGATAATGAAAAAGGCTGCAGGAACATTTGCTTACAAAAAGTAATGTCCAAAATGCTGCTTAGATTTTTATTTTTATTTTTTTAAAGCCACAGACAAGTCAGACCTGCCCTGAGTGAGGTTAGACTGAAGACTATTTATAGAATTTCCATAAGACTTTGTAAGGGTTGCTGAAAGTTCATTGCAGGGAGTATCTGCTCTTTTCAGCCTCTTAACAATCCCAAGTTAATAAACTTTAGGAAAGTACAGACTTCGCTTCTCTGTACAGCTTGTACTCTTCAAGCCTTGCATAGATGAAGCCATAATGTAAATTACAAACTACCTATATAAACTGACAGTTTACTGAAATTACTAAACCATTAAATTTTTATTAGATAAAATCTGAGAATGTTTCTTATTTTCTCAGATATTAAGATGTCTACATTATGTTTAATATATAACAAAATTAAATCAATTAGTACCTTGCTGTGAGCAAAAAAATATAATCATTTGAACATGGGACGCAAGAGGATCAGTGTTACAAGATCAACATCTAAGAGCAGAAGCACAGTATTAGATATCCTGCCCCTGAAAATCTGTTGAAAGTTGCTTTTCAAAACTCAGTATGGGAAAAATTAATCTTGAGATGGATCAAAAGTATAAGGAAAATATGAAAATTGATAGAAATTTCTCTCATCACTACTGTGCGTACTTGGTAATTTTGTGTTCTCCTGCCACAATCTGTATTTACTCCATTTATATTCAAGGGTTCTTTACTATACTTTTGCTACCAATTTCAGTATGTTAATGCAATTCACACCACTATTTTATTGCTTTTATTCTGCGCCATATGAAGGCCAGCAATTTGAACCCTCTAGGATTTATACGTGTCTTCTTAGGAGACTCCAGAGATGTGTGGTTTTTGATAAAAGATATCTTAGTTGTTATTTTCACTTCTAATAATAGCTGTGCTTTCAAATTATATTTTCATTTTCACAACAGAAGTTCATTTTGGCTCTTGAGTTTTGATTACAACATGCCAGAAACCCTGTGTTTTCATAATACCAGATAAAAAAACATACATTTTAAGTATTTTTCAGCAACCAAGTGTGAAAAGTTGAAGGAATCTGTTAACATATTGATTGCTTTGAGCACTGCTTTAAATTAGCTTTCTGTTCCTCTCCATATGGTTTCCCATTAAATTTAAATAAATTAAAGTTCAATTATCTGGAAGAGAGGTGCAGAGTCCTTCTCAAGCTGCCGGATGAATTATCTCCCAGCCTCCTCTGTCAGAAATTCATCAGGACGTCTGCCTTTGGGTATTGTGTATGCCACTACAACCAACCACCTTTAGCCAAGATTTCCACACTGGTGCCCAGCACACTTTCAGAAATCGCCCTGTGATTGGAAATGACTTTCTCTCTGCACTATTACGTGAGTCTTCCCTGTAAGAAAAAAATAAATAAAAGAAAAAGTTCATCAACTGGAGAGGCTCTGCTTTGACACACACAACAGTTTTCAGTCTGCAGAGATACAGCAGACATAAACGGGGGATACACTGCAGATGGTGTCTTTCATTCTGGAAATAAAACATGCAGCGTGTGCCTGCCGTCGGGTGCTCGGCACGTGGGGAGGATGGAGGACAATGAGCAGCACCCCTGCCATTCACACAATTAGGTTTAAAAAAAAATCCATTTCCATCTGGTGCTTGTTTGGGAGGAGGTATTTTGCAGGGGCTTTAGAAGAATGCCTGGAGGTTATGGGACGAGTGTTGGATGTCCTCTTGGAACACACAACGTGTCACCTGTTGGCTCCATGTCCCTGCATATGGATTGCAGTTCCTGCCCACAGCACCCTGGCACCATCCCCTCATGGGAAGCCATCTGATCAAGGGAAGGAAGGTGGAAATACCATGCCAGATCCAGTGCTCTCATTCTTTTTTACATTATTCTTTATGCAGAAGAGCATAAAATATATCCATCCTGCAACTTCTGCCAGTGGTAGAGATGATCCCTGAAGGCAAAAACTCCTCATTGTAGTCACTGCCTGCAAAGTTTCATTCTCCTTACCAAAAATAAAGAAATAATAATAAAAAAAAATATCAGAAGCAAGAAGACCTTAATGGGGACAAGATCAACAAGGAAAACCCAGCCTTGTTGAGCTGCAGAAGCTGGGCACTGTGGCAGCAAGCCCTGAGCTGGGGCAGTGGGCTGGGGGCACACTGGAATAAAGCTGGGCCCAGCTGATGGGGAGAGCAATAACCTTCTAGAAGCCATCAGGAAAAGCATGGTTTTGAGTGTTAGGTCTTGGGCTGATGGAAAGCATCAATTTTCCTCTTTCCTCTGCTTAAATTGTGACTCCGTGCCTTAAACGTTTGTGCCCTTCCATAAAACCTGCCGTGCCACCACCTCCTGGAGACTTACCTCCAGTGGCCCCAGGCGGGTTGTTCGTTTTACTGAACGTGCCATTCATCCGTACCAGGGACTACACAGTTTTACTATGTGAAAATACATTAAATGACTGAATTATTTGTTTTCAAACAACTCGCTGTGCAATCACACAGTGGACAAGAGTCCATGGTGCTTTGCAAATTGCTCTGCACACGTGGCAGCTCAAAAGAAGTCCTCAGCAGATGGGGGTCAATGAACAAAACACCCTTTTTAGTGAGCCTTGGCATATTCACCCCCAAATAAATCAGGAGGGCTATTGTCTATTGTGTCAGGACTCAGTATTTGTTTAAGAGCGAAATTATTCATAGTAATGGGCCTATCCAGTTGATAGTCTCTATTTTTAAAATTCCCAGAGTATGCTTTTAATTTGAAGAGATAAGACAATTACAGGGGTTTTACACTAGATTTTATAGCACTATTAAATTTCCCAACAGTGCTGTAAAAAATTAATAAAATCAACTGCTGCTATTGTACAAAACTAAAATAAAATAAAATAAACACAGCTAGCATTAAGGGTTAGGGGTTTTTTTCAAGGTTTTCCTTCTGCTGCTGTTTCTGCAGGAGACAAATGATTTTTGTTCCCCTCAAGTTGGTCTCAATCGCAGGGCATGGCAGAAACCCAGATGCACTTGGATCCCTCAAAGCTCAGCAGTGAGCATGGCCATGGGCTGTGGGGCAGGAGGAGATACACGAGCGATGAGCAGTGACCTAAATGTCAGTGCTGCAACAGGCATTGAGCAGCCATTAAGCCACGACCAAATGACACTCAACTTGGCCAAGGTAGAGCATTGCCTCTTCTGCCCATCACAGATTTGAGTTGTGAAGGTGATTTGTCCAACTGGAACCCACAAGGTCTTAGGATGTGAGAATCTGTAGGCTCACTCCTGCTCCCAGGCTTCAGTATTCATAGCTCCTCCTGCACCTGCACCATGTAGATTTATTCAAATTGGGTGGATGGCTGTGCAGAGATGGATGCTGGTCTTTCTGTGTACTCCTGAAAATGATTTTTTTCCGTTCTTGTAATATAGTGTTAAAAGTCTACCTCAGATGTGCAAAAGCACCTCCAAGGTAGAAGCTGTCTAAATCATGCATTGCAAATTCTCTGTTACGTTACTGGGGGAAAAAATCCTTTCACATTGCCTCACTCAGGCTGCTTTAATCAATAGTTATCAGTCATTTCATTTCCCTTGATAAGTGCTTCTTCCCCTGAAACCTTACTGCTTTCTACAGCTGAGATGTTTTCAACCTGTACTTGGAACAGAACTTATTCCCTCCAGTGTAATTTTCATTTTAACCTTTCCTCAATGGCCTAGAAATAATAAATTGCTAAAATTACTTTAATAGATTAGAAATTTAAACCTCTTAGAGATAACAACCTCAACAATGTTATGACTCAGTGATAAGGCAAAGAATAACAAATCTTAAAGGTTACTGAACTAAAACTTACATTTTAAGGCTGCTGAAACACTGGGCATTGTTACGGCTCTGCAATTAAATAACGTTACCCAGTGTTATGGTTCCATGTGCTATTCAAAATCCTCCATTCTGAAATTGCCTTCTTAAATGGAAACTCCAAGGGAAGTAATTACCAATGGAGGAAAACAATTTCAATACTCCCCCTTGGCCTTACCAATGGTGAAAGCACTCTGGTGCTCCCTCCGTAACCTTCTGGGCACTGGGAGAAAGAGGGCTTTCAGCTTTAATCTTCAGGTCAATTCTGTGTCTCCGTCACTTGGCATTGTGAATGTGAACCATGCTGACCTATTTAAAAATTCTTGCATCTTTGGTAATAACGAGAAAGTCTTTTGTGAAATGCTGGAAGTAGTGGGGTTTTCCTTTCCTCTGCAGAGACTGAAGGACTGTTTTCTACAGGATATTTTCAAGAGAATTGCTGATTTTAACTCACAACATCCCATATGATCACCACTTACTGTCTGCAGTAGGATCCCAGCAAGCTAATTGATTTTATTAAAGTATTATCACACAGTCTTATCTTTGAAGCAGTCTATGCATAAATAAGTGCATAATTCATCACAAAAAGGTGGTGAATTTAGATGTTTGCCTTTAAATGACCAGCAAGACTGTGAACTTGGAGAGGACAAGCCCAGAGGCGGAAGAGTGGCTGGTCTCCAAAACTGCATCCTTTGATCATCGGCCGAGTAAGCTCTGCAGACCCCTACATTGTGAGTGCGTATGAACTAACCCCTACTGAGACACAAATGTATTTGTAGACAGTAGAAAAAACAAGAAAAGGAACACTGCAAAAAATGTGTTTTGTTTTGTTTTGTTTTGTTTCTGAAAATGAACAAAGCTACCAGACTGCTGGTATTCCCACCGGTGTGAAAATAAATAAATAAATAAATAAATAATGCATTAAACAAGATGCTGGGCATCCTGGGCATCTCTTGGCTTGGATTCTCCCCAGCCATAGACAGAGCCAGCACGGTTCCCCACCATCTGTATGAAAACTGCACGGGGATAGAGATCAAGAGAAGCATTTTGGGGAGAAAAGATCCAGTTCTGGTTAAGTACAAGATGTTAAAATTCAGCATTTAACTCTGATGTTCTGAAAAGCTTTGAGGGTCATTTCTATTGATTGCATAGTTTCTTCTGAGCCTTCGTGGTAAGTGGAGCATATGGGTCTAGAATCACAGGTGACCATTGTGACTCCTCATTGCCCAGACTTCAGCCAGGGCATTCCCCAAAAGCATCCCTTGGATGCACTTCTGATAACTTAGCCCCCTAAGAATAGGCTCAAGTCTGGCTTCGTTAGCTGGCATTATTGCAAATACCTTACTTCTAATGGGCTACTTGTGGTGCAAAATACCTTCTAAAAATAGTTGGTAATTTCAGTAGCTGGGCTAAAACAGCATGGTGTTAAAACGTTGCTTCTATGTTGTGATTTTTCCTGTTGCAGCCAACAGCTACAAAGGCCCAGTAACAGCCTCCTGTAGTTAGCATCTCTGTATTTATCTGCATATCATTTATTTTTAACCTGTTTTTCTCAAATGCTAGCTGGGAGATACTTCATTGTGCTGCATTTTCCTTATTTATCAGCCTTGAAATCATGAAAAGTCTCACTTCATTCAGTCTGTGTTCTCCCATGTAAATGCTTTAGCATCCATATCCTAAGGTGGCTTTTTTGTCAGGTTCAATGTGATATTTATGACAAATTATTTCCAAGATTTGTTGTCTTGATCAGCAGTTGTCAAATGCTACTTTCCAACTCAGGCAAAGAGAATGAGGAAAATGGTATGTTTGGTTTTAAAATAAGTTATTTTCTTCAGTTTATTTCTTTTTATTCTTTTGAGAACCTATGAATTTGAGGTTACTACTGGCTATCTCTTCCAAATTTCCTCCCTGCCACAAGATTAACAAAAAATATTGCACTAATTAACCTCAGGGGAATTGCTGGAGAAGGAAAGACAAATTGTGAGCAGCTTTTAAAGCAATCACAATCACACCAGAACAATTGTTTCTATCAGGGTGGGTTCCCACTTTCCCATTACTCTTGTCCATGCATGTCAAGCACAGAAAAGGTGCTGGATGCAGCGCCTGTTCATCCTGCACCCAAAAAGAAAGTCCTGTGACTTTTTTCCCAACCCTAGAAGAGACAGCAAGCAGGGTAGGATGACTGAGAGTGGGGCTTCCCAATCCCATGAAGTCCCCGTGCCGTGGGTGCCCCCTTACATCTCCACATGAGAGCTGGGCAGCTGCCGAGCGCATCCACGTAGGTGGGGTTGTGGTGGCTCCTCGGCAAATAGTTAAGATGCTTGAATGAGTTCCAAAAACTAACTGCTGTGTCGGGGTTGACCTCGGCAGAACTAAGCTGTGACTGAATGCATGATGCATACACCACATGGCATTAACTCATCACAGATGTGGTAGAAGGATGGGAATTTTGCAGCATGTTTTCTGCTCCCTGGACATCTTCAAGTTAATTAAAATGTCACTGAGACATTCATAACATGAGTTGTGTTTTTAAAGTGAGTTTCAATTCAATGGGCCTGGATCCTGTTCAGGAGAAGGCTCAGCATTTACCTGTGTTGCTCCATCTCGGTTTGGGATCAGCTCCTCCGGAGCTCGCGGGACAGGCAGGCTGCCCTGGAGCACCCAGCACCCAGCCACCAGCTCATCCTGCAGGCTGGAGAAGAGCTGCCAAAGGGCTTGTGTGTGGCAAAAATCCTGAAATCCCAGCTATTTGAATACACATCAGCAGTATCTGATGACATCAGCTTGACAAATCCAGCACACTGGGTATCTCATGCTTGACGACTTTACAAATGTTTTTTCAGCTTGTGATAACAGAAGGCTGCCAGTCATGACTGCCTTACATGTTGTGCTCACAACAAATATTTGGCTTTAGCATAAATAAAAGGAAGTTATTTATTGCTCTGCTGTAATCTACCCCAAAGTTGCACCAGAAATGTCACTGTTACTAAAGTGGGCACATTTGTAGTCCTCACAACATTTATTTTAACCTTGTCCTCAGAGCACAAAATTTACCAGCAATGCAAGGAGACTTTCCAGTAAGTAAATTCTGGTTCAAGGAAGGAAAAAAAAAATTAAAAAATATGTCTTGGGGCAGGATCCACCCACTCTCTGAGTTGCTCGTGAAACATCTTTCTCATCAAGTCTTGGCGCATAATGCAAATCCCTGTACAATAGTTGCAGGATATCAGTCAGTAAGGCTAAACATTGGCAAAATTTCTCTTTTTCCTTCCATTATGTTTACCTCAGACATTAAAATAAATGCCTGCTGTGGAATATTGGAGATGTGTGGAAGGTAACAGAGCCTCCCACTGCACCACTCAGCCAGAGGAGGATGCAGAGGGAAGAGTTTCCACTCTCATCCCTGCTCTCCTGCTTCTCCCTCAGCTCCAGGGAACACTAACCCCTTGCAAAAGCTGAGATTTAAGGAGTCACATGGGTCCAACCACAGGTGAATGTGCATCATCTAACGAGTCTGGCAGCAGATGAAGTGCTTCACCCAGGGAGAACATGTCAGCATCGCTGGGGAACAATGGTATGTCCCTTCATGCGTGAACCCAGACAGTGGAGAATGTAGAGCTGAAATTCAGGCTTGGAGCTGTGAGCCCATGGATTCATTAGGAAAAATGTCACTAATTTCCACCTTAGATCTGCTGGCCCTTCTTGGAAAGTACCACTCTGTGTCTCAGCTTGGACTAACCACACCAATGCACAGAGGAATACTGCAATGCCATGGGCAAACACTACACAGCATTCAATTGCCGTGCCATTATTTTTCCAGAAGCATGTTTTCTCATTGAGAAAAGAGCCACAGCTACCCAATTTGCACTGGAGAGGATGGCAGCAGTGGATATATTGACCTTGCTTCCCTAAGTACGTAGTTCCTGCAAGTTCAATGAAATGTGGCCTGCATGTGAAATATTCCCCCACTTCTACTGCTGTGTGTAAATCCTGTCTTCAGACTTAGTGAATATTAAATTATTATTCTCATTTTGATGTACACCTTAAGATGCTGATGGAGTCAAGTACTGTTACGTGTATGTGTATAAGGACATAATTTTATTCCACATATTACTTTGTAGTTACCAGGCTAGAATATTCTGACTCAACTCTATAGGCATTAAAAGAGAGGAGTGGAAGAATAATGGATTTTGTAGTTGTGTGATGGGTGGAATGGAAATGTTCAGTTCAAACCAAAACTGCATATGGACTTCAAACACTTGTAAACATTTCTCTTGTTTATTTTCAATAACAATGCAGGCTTCTTTTTTTTTTTTTTTTTAAAAAAAAAAAAAAAAGGAAATTCTCTCAGAACAAAAACACCAACAATTTTTGCTGAAACATGAACACATTTTGGTTGTTTTTGAAATCAGCTCAGTTTTGTTTCCAGACAAACAGTTCGGTAAATTTGACTTAAATTTTGCCAGGAATAAACCTAACCTTTTGATCAGAAATATCAAAATCTGCAATCTGCAGTCAAGCAGTGAGTTTGGCCTCAAGTCTGATCTTATATAGACAAAAGCCTTGTATGCACCAGTGCTTAAAATGCAACGTTGTGTGCCTGCAGGAAGCAGCACTAAGAGGATGAGAAACATTAGCCTTTGGCTGAGGTATCAGATTCAGATACCATCCTCTATTTCCCTTCTTGTATCAGATACATTTTTTTTTTTCCAAGTTTTGTATCACAGAGATACAGATTTTGTCCTGACATTTATTTCTGCACGTGTCTCTTTGCTGGAATTAGTGCCTGACACACAGAGTGTGTTAGTGCCTGATACACAGAGTGGGGAACAGATACTCATTTGGATATCTTCACAGACCAAACCCCAAAAGCTCTTGGCATTTCATTTAAGGCACTACAAAACTGTTGGTGGGTCCCCATTATTATTTGGGCAAGACTGTGGGATTACATCCTTAACAACTCCTGTAATTCATTTGTGAAAGATTCAGTGTTACCTCTGCTGATGCAGCTTTAACACCAGTGCTTGGCATCATAACAGCAGGGTCCAGGCTAGGAGCTGCTGGTGGCTGTTGCTGCTGGGACCACCTTCATCAAGAAGATTTGGATGGCCCCCAGCACCAGCAGTGGTGAGGGGTTGGTGATGGAGGATCTTCCTCCTCTGCCTGAAAGAGTGCAAACACCAACTTAAAGATGGAAGGCTAATTTCCTAATGACTTCCACATTCCAACTGGGGACTTTTATTTAATCCTATTTTCAACTGAGTTGGAAAGCCTTCCTCTTCCAATAAATCCATGATAGTAAAGTAAAGCTGGAAGCCTTTCTATTCTGTCAGATCTTAATATCTTTAATTTATCACTTGTGGACTTATGTCTAAGCCGTGCTGCAGCTTCTGTATGATTTAGACAAAATTTAAATGTCTAAAGGTTGCTGCCTGCTGTCTTTAAGGAGAACAGATAGTAAGTCATGCTTAGAAGAGTTCTTCTTCAGGTTTATAAAGATTAACATGATTCTTTGTTAGCCTGCAAGACAACATGCATGAGTGAAGGTTTCATTGCAGCCCAGCTGTTCGTGTGATGTGTAATGAAACCTTCATCATCTTGAAGATGAACATTCCTACTAGGTGGGGTGATTTTTGTGAAAAGGGGAGAGAAAAATCTAGTGTATCATGTACAAACTGGGAAAAAGCGCCCTTGAGAAAACCGTGCAGTCAGGCAGAGCAGGACAAGGCACCGTGCCAGGAGTTGCTGGGCTTGAAGAGACTCAAACCTCTTTCTGGGCTCCTCTGACTGAGACGATGGGAACAACTGCCATGTGGAGCTGTAGCAGAACCACCCAGCTCTGGCATGCCAACCATCACACCACAGCCCTCCTTCTGGCTGCCCTCCTCGTGGGTACCTGGGCTCCAAGGCTGCGCTTAACTGTGCTCCCCGTGCAGGACTGTGTCCTCAGCTCTTCTTGTGGATTGCGAGCGTGCCACTCTAAAACTCTCTGTAAAACTTTAATTACAGAAAAATGATGTCTCTTAAATAAAAGCTGCCCCAGAGGAAAATAGAGCTGACAAGTTATTTTGCTTGTCTAGTGAGCTAAAACTGTTTGTCATAGCCAGATGTGCACTGCAGATATTGCAGCACTGCTCAGAAATTAACTTGCATTAAGACTTTGGGCTTCAGCTTGTGCCTGTTTGCACAGGGAACCCCAGTACAGGCTGACTTTCCACCTCACTTCAGCTGTGTCCATGTTGGAAGAGGTTGTATGGCCGCAGGGGTCCCAGGCACGGGGATTTTTTTACTCAATCCATCTAATTTCTATGTGCACTCAAAGCAAAATCTACGTGCTTTTAGTAACACGAGGACCCACTTAGTGGAGTGTAATTCCCCTTCAGAAAATCTGAGGTGTTGAAGAGAGCCAGATGCTTGCTGTCTCTGGCCGGGCATGTTACAGACATGTTTTATTTGAAATTCAAAACAAAACAGAACAAAACAAAAACAGCTCTTCAAGTTTTAAGAGCAGCAATAAGAAAGCTTAAAAAATTGAAATGCTTTAGAACTGGTGCACCTTGTGTCTGCAGGGCCGAGGCAGGAACTCAAGAGGACACATTTGCTGGGTTCAAGGCCAAACGCACCCAGCAGCAGCTGGGCCTTTCCCCGCTGCTCCTGCAGGCACCTTACAAGACTTTGGAAAACTGCTGGCTTCCAACAGAAGGACTTTTAATCTGAGAGTATCCTTACAGGTCTCTTCTCTGGGAAACAGCTCAGATGACAGCGTTCTGCAGCATCACACAAGAGGAGAGGGATTTTGGAGGTGACGGCAGCTTCACGGACCAGAGGCTGCTCTGCAGCATGACTGAGCCAGGCAGGAGTCCGTGTAATCTAAGCCTTTTCCCTCCTCTCAGCTAACAAACGAAGCCTTCTCCTTCATGCCAAGTGCATTTCTTACATTCATCTTTTCTCCCATGGCCACATGTCCCGCCGTCCTCAGGAAAGCACTCCCCCCACACCGCAGCTCTGCCACCACGTACAGAGACTGTGAGCAGTTTGCAGGGGTTTCAGCACACTCTCCTGCTCTGCTTGCATCAGATTCAATGATTTTCTCCTTCTGTTCTCCTTCCACACACAGTTTCCGTAGCTCGCTCTCTACTCCAAATGAGGTTCTGAATCTCCAAAGCAGCAGCTCCTGCTCCTGCTTTCCCTTTGGTGCTCGCTGTGCTGAGCAGTGATTTTGCCTCCCAACATCGGATTCCCTCATACAAATCCCCAGGCTCTCTCCTGCAGGTGGCTCTGAAGGCTGAAGCTCTCTTCCAAAGGCTCATTATCTCCTATCTTATTTTACTGAAGCCTGATAGAATTTCATCCCTTGCAGATGAGATTATTTGACACAGTCTACTTGAGGTACAGTAACCCCAGGTAAGAAAACAAACAAAGAGAATTAAACACTGTGAAATGTATGTGAACATCATTCTGGAGCAAATCCACCTCCTCAGCCCTCCCCGTTGGCTTTAGTATAGCTTTATGTGCATACAGATGACAACACGGGAGGCACACCTCAGGAGGTACATTATTGATGTGTGTGGCTGCTTCTCCATGCAGCTTCAAGCAGAAAACTCACTTTTGCCTCCTGTAAGTCAAAGCACCCTGCAATGTAGCAGACCCATACCTTACAAGCCAAGAAAATGAGACGCTGAGACCTCACGGTGAGATTGAATCAATAGAGAAGTGGAAATAAAGCATTGTTCTTCTATTCCCTGTTCCTTATCCCAATCTCATCGACCAGAGTCACAATAAGCCTATCAAAATTTGCCTTTTTGCTCTGCTTAAATGCTCTCTAACTCTTGTTAGCAAAGACTACTGAACTGGGAGACAGAAAATCTCATTTATGAGAAAACGGAATGGTTTTGAAGTAGATAATGCCAAGAAGAGCACATCTCCTGTGAGGTACATCAGGGTGCCATCAATCCCAGATAAGCAAACGCTGCAAAATGGTGAGCGCTTTAGCTGGGTGTAGAAAAAAAAACAGGAACTGGTGTTGGAGGAGACCATGAAATTCTGTGAGACTAGTCCCATGGGTGAATTTCTCTGGTGAATTGAAAGCCCCGTTTTTTCCAAGGAAAGTAGCCCTTGGCATACAGGTTGGGGTTTGGCCAACTCTTCTCCAGAGTCCAGGACCTTGCACACAGCTCACGCGCACCCTTGACACTTTGTGTGGGCATCAACACACACTGGACAGTAGCACATGCTTACTTAAAAGAGAAATTCTCTAAAATCTCTCGTAGTGGTCCTGTGTGCTCTGCATACATGTATATTGGTTTGTCAATGACTGTACTTTGGTCTCCAAGGTTTCTCAAGGAAGGAGGGCCGTGAGCTGTGCTCGTCCCAGCTGCAGCACAGAGCAAAGCTCCACACTCCAGGAGTTCATCAGTAACACTTGAACTTTCCCACAAGAGGCTTCAAAACCTCCTCCTTTACATTCATTAGCTGTTCTTCTGCAGAGGTAATTAGCTGACTACAAATTGAATTAAAAAAAATTAAGGCACTTTCAGGTTATTCATAGAGAGAAACAAAACTGAGAAATGGCAAGCTACTTATGTCAAATAAAGCATTTTCCCTTTCCCCCAGCCCTCTGACATCAGTGGGAACAGGGAGCTTGCGTGCTTAATTGGCTATAACTTTTTCTTCTTGTAGAAAATGGGGTATTTAATGCAATGTTCATTTTCTTCTGAAAATCTTCTTTGGGATGTAGAAATGAATGTTAATATATGCAAGCCCATTACTGAGAATGGTAATGAAGAAGTCGTGGCCAATGGTTAAGCTGAAATTAAGCACGCTTCAGAAAACAAACACAACTCTTTTAGAATTCCCATTCAACATAAGTAACAGACTAAAAGTCCTAATAAAATGTTTTCCCTGAGAAGTAATAAATTCTGAAAACACAATTGTATTTACTTGGACCTTTAGCAATGAAAAACTTTTTTTTCTCAGAGAGGAAAACTGCTCTTTATAGGAAAACTCAATAACTCCCATTATGCTACTGTTTTCTCGAGACATGTGCAAACATGTGTTGCTGCAAATGCTCCACCGGCCAGAGCGTGAGGACCCCAGTCCCACATCTACAGCTTCATTGAAGGTAGAAAAATTGTTCAAGCATTGAAAACACATATGTAGCCTTCTTTTTCTGTAGCTCACTTATATAATTAAAGCCCTTCCAAGCCCTAGGTAGAGAACTGAAAAGAACTGATTCATGTTTCACTGGAAACCACTTTGTTCATGACATAAAGCTTCTGTGAACTGTAACAAACTCCTGTTCCCAACTTCTTGAGAAATGCTACATGCTATGTTTTATTTATTTGAGAGAGAAAATAAATAGATTTAGATTTATGATTTAATCTGGGAAAAAAAAAAAAAAAAAAAAGAAAAAGAAAAAAAGAAAGAATGACGTGTCATTGCAGTTGATATTTTAAGTGGATGTTGACCACCTAAATGCTCTTATTGACACCTGAATTAATATACAATATGCAATTCAGATAGACACTTGAGCTAAAGTGCGTTGTTTCAAAAAATGCACACTGGAGTCGCACTTCAAGTGCAGTGCTCATGCCTAAATTTAAATGAGGTTTCAGTATTTGACTCCTACCACAGGAGCTTTCACTCCCCAGGCCTTGTATCCTGCGTTGTGTTTCAGAAAGCTCAGAAGACATCTGATCATGATGATTGTTCTTTCCTTTGTGCTGAGTTTTGCTCAGGGCAATGAAAACCTTCACATGGTTTTGGCAACTCTTTCTCTTCATAATGCAAGCCCGCTGAGTGCGCCGTAGTGCCAGGTTTGCTGGCGCGCTCTCGCCGGCAATACAAAGCCGCATGCACACCTAACGTCTCAGCGTTAAGCCATGTTTATGGCTGCTTTGCATTACCAGCACAGTGCAAAGCAGCTGGAGAGCACCAGTGACTTTGATCCCAAGCTATAGAGGAAATCCTGATTATTTAGCTCCGTGACCCCCAGAGATCAGATGTTGCTTTAAGTGCAGAAGAAAGCACCTTGTAAGGCATCCTCACCCTGCTCCATCCAACACAGACCGTGTTTCAGAAAAATCAGAGCTCATTTAAGCAGAAAACAAAGTTAACAGCCCTGGTGGTGCAGCACTGTCCTTCTGGGCTCTCAGTTCTGAAGGCTTTGCAGGATTTCTCGCTGTGTCACTCTCACAATAAGCACAAGATCAAAGCATGGGCCACACAGGAAAACATGATCACAACCCCAGAGATGTCCCAGCTAGCAGGACTCACGGGATGGTAGCTGGCAGGTTTTGGAGGACTTCTGAGGCTGTGACAGCCAAGGCGAGATGCTGGATCCCCCCACAACCATCACTGAGGTGAAGAGAGGAAGGCACCGGAACCTCAGGGCTCCCCAGTGCAGCCACTGTCACAGATGATGACCTGTCGCATGGTTTCTATCCATTCAATCTCCAAAGCATAATGATGTTATTTGATATCTCTGCAGTGAATATCCTTTTTTTTTTTTTTTCACCACATTATATATAAAAAAAAAAAATCTGAGAAACTGTATTTGATTTTTGTGGCATTAAAATGTAAGTAAGTTTCAAAACATTACCCAAACATGGAGACATTTTCTTTGAGTTCAAAACTGAAGCCAAGTGAAAATAAGGCCAAGAGATGCCAACAGAAAATGTTCCATGGGACAATAACAGACTGGAATGGTGACACACTGTGCAATTCCTGTTAAAACTTTGGCTCGCAACATAATTTTCCATTTATATTTTATACCTCTACTTGTGTCTTTGAGAATTAATTAGTTTCCTAACAATATTCAAAGAGGAATATTCAAATATTCAACCCCTGAGGCAATTTGCAACAAGCTTGGCAAAAAGTACTTGCGTTACTTAAGGATGATGTTTTTACCCTGAAACTAAAATACTTTTATACCTCTCCCAAACACTTAACTATCCAGGTAATCACAGTGCCAGACTAGAAAATTATCTCTAAATATAAATGCTGGAAAATCCATCAGTTAAAGTGGTGTCATATAAATATTTTGAAGTGTACTGTAGATCATAATAAATTCGCAAAGACAGGATACTCATCGCCATGTCTCCTAACTTTCTAATTTCTTACATTGCATTAAGCTTTATCCTGAATCTTAATCTAGCCCAAATTAGCTCTAAGCAGAATGTGAAGTACATGAGCTGCTGATTTGTATCAGCTTGTATACTCACATCTGCCGAAAAGCGGACTGAAGTAATTATTTTATTGACTTCTTGTCTAATCTGTAAAGAGCAAAGGACGAAACTCCAAATTTACAAAGTATACTCAGCTATAAATATATCGGAAATCTACCTAGGTCCTTTAGAAGCTTTAATGCTACAGCAAGGCTTTGAAATTGATGCCAGCTATAACGTAACTTACAACCAAAACCAACAAAAGCCTCCAAATGAGCTCTGTGTTTTCCCACGCCAACCTCCTGACAAAAGGTGATAGGATTTGTAAGCATTTATTTGAAAAGTCCTTAAAAATAGAAAGCTTAGAGGGAAAAAACAGCTCCTAATTCGTGCCATGAGCAGAGATGTTGCTGGATTTACTTCCATTTACTTCCATTTACTTCCATTTTTCTCTCAGAAGTAAAGACCAGCTCTCAAGTAGTAGCACAGGCAGAGCACTGTCAGCAAACAAGCAGGCACACGCATGGGATGAACACCTCAAGACCAGCACCCATAGTCAGTGTCTGGATTACTGTTCGTTTGCAGCTGGTGGAATGCACACTGAGGGCTATTTTCATCTTCCAAGCTCACAGAGGACCCCAAGGACAAGCAGAACCTCGTGTCCTTGTGCAGATCCATGGGGTCTCTGTGGCAGAAAGGTTCTGGCTCTTGTCCATGAGCCAGAGCAAATAACTGTGAGCCCCTGATTTGTCCTGAAGGCATGGGATGTCGATGTGTTTGCTGACAGAGCCTGTAATAGCAGGCATTTGGGAAAGAAGGACCTCAGGAAATAAAATCCCCAGAAGCCATTGAGATTCATTTAAATAAAAGAAATGTTCTCTTCCTGGGCTATGGCACCCTTCATTTGTCTCTCTTGCGTCATATTAATAATTCCTCCAAGGGATGCAATAGTGGAGTTCCGCCATGAAAACCAACTCGCTGTGACAATTTGCGCACCAGGATGCTCCAGGTACCTTTACCAGCATCCGTGTGTAAAGTAGTTTTACTTTCTCACCCTAGCCAGGCCCTACAAGCCAGGCAAGAGGGGAGCTTCCAGTCATGCCCATGACAGCCATGTAATCTGCTTGTGACTGAGCCGTTTTTGTTGGTAGGAACTTGCTGAGCAATGTGAGCAATGCATAAAACAAGTAGGGACCTGACTACAGCCGGGGCTGGGCTCTCTCTGGAGAGCTGGGAGAGCTGAGCAGCAGGAAGCACGTCCTCCTCATCCCAGTCTGGGGGCTGGACGCACCCCTTTTCTGACGGGGGATGTGCCCAGCCTGCAGTGTGTTTTTTTTCACAGCAGAGCCCCAGGCTGGGTTGACCTGAAAGCAAAGCAGACAGGGCAGATCTCAGGGTTGATCTGCAGATTTGCGCCTTCTCAAAAAATAATAATAATTAATTATTATTATATATTAATTATTAATATATTATATATATTAATAATATATTAAAATAGTTTTGAAATATTAAAACTATTAATTAAAAAAGCACCACTGATTGTAAGATTATCATAGTTCATATTTTTAGTTTTAATATTTTTCATTAATACTCTCAGGAAGGGAAATGGTTTAACATGCACGGTATCGGCACAAAGGAGAAAACACACATGTGGCTGAAATCTGGAATGTAAGAACCAGTGAAGCAGGAAAACAATAAAAAGTCATTCCAGATGAGAAGAGATGAAGGAAGGAAACATTTGTCTCCATCAGCCATGGCAAGGCTATTAGGAGGCGTGCAGGGAAAGACCCAGTAGCTCGGCAAGAGGGAGGAAAGGAAGCGGGGAGTCCAGTCTTGGTCTCACCCCCGTCTAAAAGAACCATCCCAGAAGTTCCTACCAGCAAGACTTCAGGCAATAAAGTCAGGAGCAGAGCTCTTACTTCTGAAAGAAAGAAGATTTGGGTTCAAAATCTGTACTTGAATCAGTTTATTAATCGCAAAGTGCAAATCAGGAGAACAGAAGGGAGGAGGGGAGAAGACATGAGGACTGCAGAGAGCCCAGGATAAAAATAACACCATTAAACACTTCATTTATTTTTTGGACATTTTCCCAATGACTTTAAAATCTCCCTAGGTTTATAGAGAAAAAAAAAAAAATAAAACAAAGTTTACATACTTTACTGCTCCTTTATGTACCCTCCTTCAGAAGAATGCCTCATGTGGTGCCGTGGTGTGGGGGAGACCTGGCTGTGGCTCTGCCATCCATGGGACTGGGGGGCCCCACCAGCACAACCCAACTGCATCCCCAAAACCAGTGCATGAGGGAGGCTGAAAGTGGGTAAAATAAAGGACAGGAGAAATCCAACTCAGAAATTATCCTAAGGGTGGTGTTGAAGTAGGGATTACGGTAGATTTAGAAGTTAAAACAAAATGGAAGAGTAAGCAGTCTTTTGTCGATAAGGGGAAAAAATGCTTACCCAACACTTTTTTACCACACTTTGAGAGCTCTAGCTGGTGTACAGTGTGTATAAGGAATATATGCAAATTTTCTTCCATTAAAAAACCCTTTGCCATTAAACATTCATTACTTGACAACCTAAAATTCACTACCTGATTTTCATAGTCCTGCAAATCTTTGTGCTTTCATTATCTCTGTGCTTGCCAAATGTAAATTAACTTCTATTTGTCTCTTACTGAAATACAGCTAGGACTGTGTGCTCCTGTGTTGTAAAATATAGTTGTTATGTTTTTTGCATATAGAAGCAGATGTTATTTTCAATGTTGTAAGACATGCACAAAACAGGGCAGAAAAGGACTGAAGTGACCGAGATGTACATTGACATCTGGGTGAAGTGAAAGCTCAACTTTTGTGCAAGAAGCTCTGTTGGAAAGATTAATTACTACTGTGAATCAGATTTCATATGGAGATAGCTAATTGCTGCAGCAAGGTATTTTTTCTTGGGTGTCTAGGCGAAGTCCTTTTAATCTGGTTTCTCTAACCTGGAAGGGACTGGGCTGAAACACGGCTGGATGGCAGCAAGCAGGAGCGGGAGCCAGAACCCAAATCAGATTTGTGTAATCAGCTCGGGCAGCTTAAGCCCGTGAAAGCTTTTAAAGGCTCACATGATCCTAAATGGGTGACGTGGAAGTCTGAGTGTACATGTCCATAAAACACAGTTTATTTAAGTAGCTACCTCATAAATACAGTTAGGCTGGCAGGCTTGGATTGTGGAGGACTGGTAATGGACTGGAGGGTCCTTTATTTATAGATCTGCCCCAGTTCAAATCCAGTTCAGGAGCTAAAAGCCAGGGGTTTTGTTGCGGCCTGCACGAACTCAGCCCACGCCGTGAGCTGCCAGCCCACAAATGCCACCACGGGCAGGGGCTGGCAGGAAGGGAGCGAAAAGGGGCCGACGGTGCGAAACCCTGACCATGCTTCACCTCCCTGAGGTTTTAGCTCGAGGTGCTGTTTGCAAAGTTTAAATAAACATGAAGCTGAGGATGTGGTTTAACGTGGGAATGGGGCGGCTGCAGCTCCGTCCTCAGGTCGGCCTGGCAGTGCCACGGCCGTGCTGTGCAGGGCAGCAAAATCCAAGCTCCTGCAGGGGCCAGGGCTCCCCAGAATCGCCGTAAAAGAAAGCTGCAAGCAGAGACAAAAGAGAAAGCTAAATTTGTACTTGGCAGGGATAAAACAGATAAAGAAGAAAGAGTTTAGCTCCTGATAATCACGAGCCAAATAATTGCAAGGCAAAGCAATACAGGAAGATGAAGCATCACGGGGGCTTGGTGCAAAGTGCAAGCACGGTGACCAGGTAAGCATTTTAACACCTTCAAAATACTCATGAGCAGAGATGGAAGAACTGGGATCTAAGGTGAGACCTCAGGGCAAAGCCCAGGATTGCCTTTCTGGCCACCAAGTATTTGGTGGGGTGAAGAGGACTCAGACTCAGAGTGGAGAAACATGAAGAAAGTTGGAGTTTGGGGGGGGTGAAACACAGGAAGGGTTATTCTGCTTCCCCAGACCCAGAGCACACACATCCCTCACTCTGCAGATACGCCGCAGGTGCTAGACTGAGAAAGGCTGCAACAAAAATACAATCGCAGTTTCGCAAAGAGAAAACCCTCTGTGCCTCCATCCCTCACCCAGCTGTCGTCTCCTTTCAAGTCACCAGGGCTACCCTAACCATGGGGCACGGCTAAGGAAGGAGGCAGGGAATGGGCAGAGCAGGGGCAAAGAGAGGTGGCCAGACACCCAGACAGCTACACATCCCTCAGGACAAACTCTGGTTTGGCCAGAGCTGAGCAGACTGTCTGGTCACTGTA
The DNA here is from genome assembly GCA_011074415.1 of Stictonetta naevosa. Classification (NCBI taxonomy): domain Eukaryota; kingdom Metazoa; phylum Chordata; class Aves; order Anseriformes; family Anatidae; genus Stictonetta; species Stictonetta naevosa. Next base: position 32,972,773 of record CM021702.1, read on the forward strand.
TATATAGGATGGAGCAGAAGCTGGCAATTACATCCCGTTTATGGGGTTTACATATAGCTGTGCTTTATAAGCTAGCACACATCAAGGCTCAGCAGTTCAGTGGGCTTTTTCCAGGGAGTTCTTATCTCCTCTTAGGAAATGAAAACACAGGCAAATTTGCTTCTCCAGGTTAAAGAAACCACAGAAATGTGAAAGCCATTTGTGTAAATAACATCATGCACCAAATTCCACCATTCCTTTTTGCTTCTGGCTTCAGCTGCATGAAGTGAAGTGTGTCTTATTAGAACAAATGAGTCTTTATTAAAAAAAAAAAATAACCCCGAGGCAAATTTACAGCAATTCTCACTATCAATAAACAAACTAGCTGGAGCTCCAGGCTCCCAGTCTTGCCACAGCCAGGCACGATGGTCATGTCATTGGTGGCCAGATGGTTTGAATCAGGGTGGCTCTATTAGAGGAGCTGGGCTCCACCTCAGCCCTGCATGGACAGGGTGATGCCCACGAGTGCCTCCTGCTCCGAGGGCATGAAGGTTACTGCAGGACCCCAGGACAGTGCCTTAACAAAGGCTTCCTCAGCCCATGCCAACTGCAACTCAAACATTCCTGTTTTCAAAGGATACAAGACATTTCCTAGCAAGGCTGGAAAACCAAACTAATAGCAATTCTTCGAAGTGGAAAAGGCTTGAAGTTTGAATCAACAAAGAGAGGCGAGAAGATTGCCTTCACTCCATTAACACACCGCAGGGCTCCAGTTGCATCCGTCTCCCAGTGGAAGAATGCAGCTTCCTCATTAGAAGTCGGAATAAATACAAATTACAAATAAGAGCAGCATGTGAGTATGAGCGTTTCATACCAAACAGGTCGCGGCTTGGAGTTACTGACTTAGCTACATGATGCACCATCCATTATCCACGTGGCTTTACACTACAATTTTTCAAACCAATGCAATGTGCCATGGAGCAGTGGCTCCTGCACAGTGCAGCTTTTTCCACAAAAATAGTTCAATTAATTTTAGCTGAGAAATGAATAGAGTAACTTCCAGCTGGCTCCAAATAGAAAATTTAGCATGAAAAGTGCTCTTTTTCAAACAAAGCCTACAGAGGACTTTCTTTGTAAGAAATGAAATGAAATGCAAGCTGAAGCATAGAAAATTGGTTACCAGATCTTCTGTCAGGCCACTCAAGGAGGTAACAGATCAGGCCTTGTGATAAGAGCAGTCAGCTTGGCCTGACTCATTCTCGGATGAATGTACAAAGAGAAGATTCCCTCATTGCAACTTTTCAATACTTAAAGGGGGCTTATAAAAAAGATGGAGAGCAACTTCTTACTCAGGCAGACAATGACAGGACAAGGGGAATGGTTTTCAAATAAAAGAGGGGAGATTTAGATTAGATATAAGGAAGAAATTCTTCACTCAGAGGGTGGTGAGGCCCAGGCCCAGGCTGCCCAGAGGAGCTGTGGCTGCCCCACCCCTGGCAGTGCCCAAGGCCAGGCTGGATGGGGCTGGGGGCAGCCTGAGCTGGTGGGAGGTGTCCCTGCCCATGGCAGGGGGGTGGACTTTAAGAAAAGTCTTATAGCCATTTCCAAGCCATTTGATGATTCTATGATATGATTCTATGAAATATCATACAACTGGTGAAATACTTGAAATTTGCCTAAGGATGCAGGCTAGAAAAGAGCTGTATGGAGAGATCCACACATACTGGAGCTGTGGTGAAACTGCTGTTACACCAAACCAAATGCTTCATTAGAATGCTTCCTTAAGAATAATGCACCCTGCAATTGTACTTTTTTCACAGTTCCACCTCAAAACAGGCCAGGTACAGTCTGCTTCTCCCAGACACATCATCCTGGAAACTGCTCTGTCCACCACTGGTCGTCATGTCTCCAGGCAGAGCCTTGGGCTTTTTGGATTTCAGCACACAAGACTGATGCCAGATATCCTCATCCAAACAGTCTGGAAGAAAATGGAGTCAAGACAGTTTAAAGACTTTTTAACTAGCACCAAAATAATAGACTTCATCTTAGCATCTTCAGAGAAACTTTTCAAAGCAACGAAACATCATCAAGTTAAATTTTATGTAAGAAGAAAATGAGAACTAATCCTCCTATTTCAGGCACAAATAGGGTAGAAAAGCACTGATCTTACATAAAACACCACAAAAGATGCACCAGAGTCATATTGTAACAGGTGCACAGGAGTTTTCAAGCCTCTAGCAAAAGGAAATGCATTTTGCATACATGATAGCCGTGGAGAGCTCACGGCTGCCGAAGCTGTGTCTCAGCCTTTTGAGATACAGGATCTCTGAAGAACCTGGAGCAATTCCAGCTCATCCCTTCTGGAAGGGGAACCAGGGGGCACAAACTGCAGCGAGAGCACCTGAAAGTAAATTGGAAGGAGCCGTCAGCAGCAGCCGTGGGGATGGAGATGACGTGCCTTTTCTCGGAGCAACCAGAACACACACAGACCTGGGAAGGGAGCTGAAGACGTGTTATTAATTGATCTGTGCTGCTGGGGGATGTCGTGCAGGACAAAGACGTCCCAGGGCTGTGAGGAGTGTGCAAATGCTGGGGAATCATCGAGACCTAGATCTGAATGTGTCCATGTGGACCTGGAAGCCCAACATCATTGTGAAGCAATGGGTTTTTCTTTGACCACAAGCCTGATGTAAGAGGCTGCTTCAAAAACCAGTCTCAGAGAGGAGAGAAACCATAACCAAAGCAATGTGACTGCCAGGGAGGCAAGGGTTTGGGGTGAATGTGATGATGGATATCCAATGAGGCTGGAGAGAGGTGAGGAATAAAAAGAGAGAGAGAGTTTGTGAATGAGGTGGAGAGAACATGTGGCATGTGGATCACCAGAGTGACCAGAGACAGCAGGAAGACAAGCAGCTGGGGACACAGAAGCCCAAGAAGGACCTGGACTTGGCTTGCTGCTCTTACAGTGAGGTGTTTTTACTCCTCAAACCCATCAAACAGGCAAAGCTCCATGGAGGAAGCAAGGACAGGGAAAGATGTTTAGATTACCTCTAACCAGATGGGAATTTCCACTACCCAAAATGTGAAGTCCAAAAAGGAAGCAAACCTAGAAAAAGCTCAAATGAACGAGCAACACCAAATCCACAGCTTCCATAGCTGTACCTCCCCACCATCACCCCTGTCAGGGGGTGATGTCCTCTGTCCCTAAGGGCACCAGCTCCAGGGGTAGCCTCTAGCTTGGTCCCAACACCGAGCATCCCTGGGCACAAGCATCACACGCTAGTATCACATCCCTACACTGAAGTCTCATCGCTGCAGCTTTCCTTCACCTCTGGAGCTACAGCAATTTGTGATAAATCACTGCTCCCGACAGCTGCTTCTGCTCACGGGACACTTTAATATTGCTCAGCTATCCCTCGGCTGTGCCAGAGTACGGGGAGACTTCAGCATGAGAGTGCATGATAATTTTTCATCTGAATTGCCCCGAGCTTCCAGCAAAGAGCATGACTGCCTAAGAGAGACTCGGAGGATTGTTTTAGCACGTTGTTGGGTGTTTTGTATGCGGTGCCAGCTTCTTTTGCAATAAATCAGAGCTCCCTGACACATGCCTCTTGGGAGGTACACAGTCACCTGGCTGGATGGGGATGCTGTAATTCTTTCTGAAGGAGCCTCACCTCCCACGTGTGAGGCATGTGGGGTGGGACGGGGCTGCCCACCAGCTTCAGGCTCCGCCAGTGGGGTTGGCCAATGCTGACCTCAGAGAGGGGCCTCTCCAGAAATGGCTAACAACCGTTTTCATAGTGCTCATAAAAGGGATGAGCTAAAGCCCGTTAAATAGCATGGAAAGGCTCCCAGTCATTTTAATGGGTTTCATGCTAGTCTGCTGTCTCTTGGCTTCGTTTTATACCTAGAAAACTCCCTTTGTTCCTGGAAGAACAGTTGTCTGTCCTGAAGCAGCACACTGGGAGAACGCAGAAGGAACAGCCCAGGGAAAATAAACTTAATTAACCATTTAATTTTAGTGTTGGCATTTACACAGATCATTGATTATCTGGCTGCACAGGCTCCTTCAGCTATTTAAAATTGCAAAATTATTCGAATCTGTGATGTTCTTTGCCAAGACCAATGCTACAACAGCTTTAGTGCTGAAATAAAGTGAGCAAATGGGCCACTCCAGCAAGACCACCACCTCATAAACCCATTCAAGAGTTTATGGAGTTCGAAGGTAGACAGAGGAGGGCCTGATCCTGAACTCCATTCTCACTCCTGCAAATCATATCTTTTTAATTGCCCACTGGGACTATTCACACGCAAACTTACACAGATAAAAATACCCTATGAGTTCCTCCTCCTTTTTTTTACATTTTTATCTTCTGACCATATCACCTATAAGATTAGGTCTTGCAAAATATTGCTCAACTGAACAAAGCTGTCTTCTGTGGCCAAGTAGGTAATGCAAAACCCAGAGCTGCTATTTAGCAAGATCTGGCCTTTGGTTTTTGTGGGAACATGTTGTCTTGACTCACAAATCTCCTTTTGTTAAGGAGAAAAGTTATTCTTAAATAAGTTATTCTTATATATTCTTAAATCCAGAACCAGTATCACATTAGCTTGTGTCCTCTAAAAAAGCTGGTTTTAGCAGCACAGTTCACGTGGCAGTCAGAATACCCTGTTATGAAAATAAAGTTTCTAGGGGTTTGGTTTTCCTTTCCGGTGCTGGCTAAGAAAGGAAACACCCTGTGATCCCTGGCCTATTTAACCCTGCAGAATTACAAGTGCCATTGCAAAAGGTTTTATAATGGATTGTTTCCTTAATTCCCTTCCAAATTTTGTGTTAGCTGCCATAAATGAGTTAAGACAATGCAGCAATCCTTTCTTTTAATACCCTTCTTTGCAACTGAACGAGCTAAAATAATACCCTAGGAGCAAGAAGCCGCCTTAGCAGGAAAAAGAGTGTGTGCAGCTGGGGCACTGAAACGCAGTGAGACTCACAGTGGAGATGTGTCCTGGAAGTCCTCACCATCCTGACAGCTTGGAAAGATTATAAAATAATGGCAATTTAATTTTTGTTTGCTACCTTTCCATCTATGTCCATATCAAGGAGAAGTAAAATCTTAATTACAGGGTAAAAAATAATAATAAAAAAATCTATTAGATTTCACTCAGAGTAAAAATTAGCCTCAAGCGGCTGCACAGTTAAAAGGTAGAACTGGTGGATTTTTCTATTAGTGTCGTCCCGCAGTCCCAGGACACCTCAGGGAATGTGTCATTGCTGTGGTTTCTGCCCTCCAGCCCTGCAGCATCCCTGAAGACACACAGGACAGGCACAGCCCAGCAGACAAGGTGCCAGAGGTGCTCGCCAAGTCATTTCGGCACACCTGAGCACCCAGCTGAGCGGCCTTTGTGGTGCACCACGGTGTGAAATGGCCAATTTGTCCTCCTTGCCCACACTGCAGCAAGGTGGAGAATCCTGAAGGAGGAAAGCAGCCTTCTCGGTGGCCTTTGGGAGCTCTTGGCGAGCCAGCAGAGCACTGTAAAATCTTCAGCAAGGAAGCACAATGCAGCAAGGCAGGACTCAGGAAAAACGATGAACCACCACGAAGCTCAGAATGATCCACACATGGCACAACAGTCCCTCTGTTCCATCATCTGCACAAAGATCCTCTCCCAGCCCCAGAAAGCCAGCGTTGATCCTGCCCCCTGCCAGCGCCATGGGTTTCTTCCTTCCACCCAAGCTTATTTTCCCAGCCTTCACAATCTACTCTCTGTGGGTGGATTTCACAGCCCATAAAGGGAGTTCTTGTGGATTTGTGGAAGATAAGGACTTGCAGAGTGGCCAACCACCGCATCGCTGTGGTGGGGAGTCCCGGAGAAGAGCAAAAGAAGAGCACAGATAAGATGCTTCTCTTTTCTTCCCTCCCACGTTGGTCTCTGGAAGGCTTTGCACCCTGACATTAACCTAAGGAAAAAACATTCCATCATTTTCAGGCCAGACATGCATATGTGAGATTCATGCTCTAGCCACAAATCAAATTCCAGGCATTAAAGCAAATGAGAGTGGCATTTTGTAAGCTTTAAGTTTCCAGTTCAGAAGTGGGTATGAATCTCATTGTGGGTGTTTCAAGGGATGTTTGCAGAGATTGTTGTACGGAGAAACTCGCATGTGGTCGGAATTACCCAGGGCATGGATTTGTACTTATGAAAAAAAAAAAAAAATCAATCATGGGTGTGGTGGAAACAACTGCTTTGTTGCAATAACCGTGACCAAGAATCAAAATCTGCTGCTCTTTCATAACTGCAGTGGCATGAAATTGCCACAAACAGTTTTCTCCTTTTATATGGAGGTTATGAGCAAAGAGCAGGCTTGGTGTGTCACAGCACGCACCCGCCATGGGAGGTGTCACAGGGGAGGGTTACAGACTTTATTCTTCGATTACAGTGGCCCAGCTCTGCTATAGCATGCTTTGCAGTGGGATTATTCAGAGCTATACTTGTAACACACTCACACCCATTCTGAGAGCATAAATGCACACTTTGAAGTTATTTTAGGTAACAAGAAATGGGCTGAGCTGCCTCAAATAACTCCTTGCCTGTAATTACGAGCTAGGAGTTGCTGCATACAATGTAAAGAAAACATACCGATGGCAGGAGTGGAAAACATCCCTTCTAACTGCAGCAGAGATGCTCAGAGCTTCCTTTGCTGAGCACATGCCCCCTCAGGAACAACCCCTGCACGTCACACGTGTGCCTGCATTGCTGCTTAAGGCAGGACCGTGTGCCAACTCAGCCCTTTATTTGATCACACACAAGTCCAGAGGAAGAATTGGAGAACAGGCATTAATACACCAACCAAAAAAAAATACAGATAAATGCAGTAATTTAGGATTTAAACTGTTTGAGGGACTACTTGCAAATGGCATGTGATGACTTGTTAAATAAATTCTGCTTCAGTGATAAGGACAGGACATCAAACTTCAGCAAGGTATTCACTGAAAGCATCTGTTATGCAGCAGCTCCCATAGAAAATTCACAGCACCAGCCTGATTCCCCTCCCCCTGCAATCTCAGGACTGACTAATAGTGCATCATTTTGTTTCCTCAACTGCCATAGCCTGAACGTTGCGCAGGGCTGGCAAACACCATGGATAGAAGCACAGAAAAGCTGGAGTTAGCTTCTGATGCTGCCGTGACCTGGTAATGGCTTTGGCATAAATAATTCAAACACTTATTGGCTTCTTTCCCCATATAGAAAGTAGAAGTAACAGGTTTCTTTTCTTTTATAAAATGTTTTCATACCTAAAAGTGAATATTTTATAAGTAGATAGTTGATCGTCATATTATTGTTGGAATCTGTCTCATTTATTTGCTACATTATGCAAATAATTAATTACAACTCACATAAAAAAATGAAAAGCTGGTCCATAAGAAAAGTACTGTAGAACACCTGAGCAGTAAAAAAACAAACCTCCCTGGAACAGCTGAGCCTTGATCTTCTGCAGTTTTAGCCTTAAATCTTATTAAAATGGGTAATGTGCACAGAGAGCGAATCAGGCCTTTCCCACTGCAGGGCCGTGGGTTTCAGCAGTGGGATTATCATTTGCACTGCATATTGAATGTGTGTGTTTTTCATTACTGGGTCATACATTGTTAAAACATAAGCAGACCCAAATGTACACGTGCATCACATTACATCTGCACAAGGAAATTCTTCCCACAGCAAGCATCGCTTCCCAAATCCCCAATAATGCCTACTCCAAAGAGCCATTGCTGGGAGCACAAGTATTATGGGAAGTGCATTAAAGTCTGGAATTAAATGTTGCTCTTTCATTTTATTTTATTTTTAAACTTGTGATTACAAAACTCCTCCAAGCATTAGCAGACACAGCCAAGCAGAACCTCGGGCACAGCAATCCTATAACCCGCTTGATGTAAATTAGCCAGTCCTAATGACAAAGGTCTGTTCTGGTTGGTTGAAAAAAAATAATAATAATAAAATAAACTGATTTTAAATAGTACAATTGTAATTAAAAAGGCTAACAAGGATTGCCATGTGGGGTATCACTAAGCACAGGAGAGCATTACCATGTGGTGGAAAACAAGGGAAGTGGAGCTCTGTAAACTCAGGACATCACAAACATCCATGGTGGCAGGGGGAAATAAGCCAAAGCAGCAGAGTTTGAGAGTTAATACCGCCTAAAAGAGCAAGGGAGCTAAGGCAGAGAAACTCCCTTCCTCCTTCTGAAAATTTAGGCTCTGCCATTGCTGATGTTGAACCAAGACATTGAGAAGATGGAGAATTTTCCATCAAGCGTCTCTGCTCCTCCTCTTCTCCATATATGCTCAGCTATTTCAGGGTCAGGCCAAACCTGGAATGCAAGAGTAACTTGTGCCACCAGAACATCTGCTATGGGGTATTTCCAGCCCGCCCTGTCACAAGAAATATCTGAATCATGCGAGAAAACTGGTTCTCAAAATCTTCAGGCAAAATTTGCAGATAAGCTTAGGTAAGCATTATAATTACAGCTCAGATAGAAGAGCCAGGTCCTCAGCTGCACTTCCTGGCATCCTTCCACTGAAGTAAATGGAGTTCTGCTGATCTGGCCCCGTATCTGGGGGGGCTGCCAACAGTCAGGCTGATGTGAAATACCACTGCTAGGAAGGATGGGAAAGATAATTCTTTTAGATTTTATAGGAAAAAAAAAAAAATGGATTGTGGGGTTCTGAGCCTTGTATGATTCATCGGGTAGTTCAAAGGAAATTACTGCCCGTGTCTCTCTGACAAGTGACCTCCAGGTCCCCTCCTGGCCAAAGTCCTCAGCCAGGACCAAAGGGGCAGAACATGGGCACGTCCTGCCTGGACAGGCTGCAGGCACCTCCTGCCAGCTCTCCCAGCCCACCCTGCCTTGCAGCCACTCTCACCTTCCAAAAGCATGAGGGAAAGACAGAGCTTGCACAAATGCATGGAAACATGCACCTTCTCTTATTTGCAGATCTTCTTTTGCAGAGTGAAATAAATGGCATGAGCAAGCTTGCAAAAAAAATAATGGCATTAGTTTATGATCGCTTGAATTTGAAGGCAGCATGTGTGCATGGATTTGCAGTGTGTACACATGGGAAAACTCACAGCTGATCTCTGGTTTCGACAAAGACGGAGCTTTCTGCCAAATGTCCCCAAAAATTACCCTTCATGTAACAAGGCAGAGTCCAAAGCGTGGCTCAGGGTGTTGGTTTTCACCTCTCCTTATTTTCCTGAAAATCTCTCAATGGGCACTGGGAGATGAAATGCAGCAAAAGGAAAAAAAGGGGGGGGGGGTGCACTTCAAATTCAGGTAGCCTAAAATTCACCTGCATCCCTGCTGTGTTTTCTGCTTGGTTTATGTTTTGAATGGGAGTGAGCCACAGGTAAATTCTAGATAGGAGGACTTGAGGCCATCTGCACCTGGCCATCAGGTTTCATTCCTGACAGCTGCAGTTGTTCATTCGCTATGTATCTGGAGGAAAGACTTGCACAGGATCAGCACTGGGAAAACACAGGAAAAAAATAAAAGGCAGAACAACATTATCTGTGATTTTGGTGAATGCAGTGGTGACTAAGCCTGCTTTGAGAATGAAGAGTTTGCTACTGCTTTTGTAAATGGGACCAAAATTATCATTCCATGGGTCAATCGGATCTGAGCTGCAGCACCTTCTCCAGCATGGGCAACGTTGGGGAAAGGACAGATTTCTTAAGCTAAATATTTGGTTACACACATTTAGATTAAATCCTTATAGTTATAAAACCAAAGGGAGTTATCCCAATGGTGGTCAGGTTTGCCATGCTTCTGTGCTTGAAGTACACTGATGTCAGAGTCAGATGGATTCAGGGAGGAAGAAAAACAAAATACCTCTATTTCTGTCAAAAAATCTTTCCTGACGTTTCTTTTTATTCCCAGATAGTTTATCATATTTCAACAATTGTTTATACTTGGTAACAACTCTTCACAGATGCCCGTGCCCACATTGCAGTTACATCTACACCTCATCCCTTTGACATGAGCACCATTTCTGGTAGAGGCTGCAGCAAAGCAGACCTGGTTCTGAACAGCTCATGCTGTTTGGCTGATGAAACCAAGAAAAAAAATGTAGCCCTTGTTTATCGAGGAAACAAAGCTGCTTCCATAAATAAGCAGGAGGCACAAAAGCAAAGCAAAGATGAAATAGCACTCCAAGGGAGGCATTTCAATCATTTTAGAAGGACTACTGTGCAAGAAGACAACAGGAAAAGAGCTTCCTTCTCTAAAAAGAGAAAATGTTCATTTTTAGTATACTCAAATTTCAAATCCTTCTGGAGGAAGAAATATTAAAAGCAATCTCAGCTTTAAACAGTGGTAAGGAGTCAGCCTCCTTTCTATTGGGAATGGACTCACTCCCAAAGGAATTCTATTAAAAAAAAAAAAAAAAAAAAAAAAAAAAGGAAGAGTACATAATAATTTCAGGGCTAAAAACTTGTTTCTGAAACCATTCACAGCTCTCTGCTGCTGCACAGTGCTAATGTGTTGTCCTAAGCAGCACAGGAGACACAGTGCCATGGTCAGTGCCAGGTGACGTCGGGTTTCCCCAGCCAGATCAGGTTAGCAGCACACGGGTAGCTGCATGAACACCTCTGGAAACCTGACAGAGGTCTTGGTTACCTCCGTAGGCAGTGGCACCATGGAGCAACTCAGCTCACCAGAACCTGAAGGTCTTGAGATTCCTTTTCTTTGATGAAAGATACAATTTCCCTATTTCTGGGTTGAGCAGTTAGCAGAACTGATGGAATCTAGCATAAGATGATGGAGGCACAAGTAACCGCACGGATATTTTTTCATCCTCTCCTGCTGACCTGTGGCTCCATTTTTCCCTCCATCTTCACTATTATTTCACACACCTATCTGTCAGAAGTACCATCCTGACAAGGAGACCATCCATTCGAGTCCTATTCCTGCTGTATTTTGATCAATGAAACAGGAATGCTGTCACATTTGCCCAAGATGACTGGTAAAACAGTGAAAGGCTGGAATTTCAGTATCCGGAGCAATCAACATTCACTGAAGAAAAGTCAAATCAGCACAGCAGTACACGAGCAAATTCTCAGGTCATGCACCTAGGCCCGTAGGCACAGCCACGTCGACATACATCAGGAACTCAGGCACCTATCCGGGCTACAGAAATCAGCTCCTAAGCATCCAGTGGGTTTCTGCGATGAACTGCTTCACAGCTCTGTAGTTAAAGAATTCAATTTCATCAATAGCATTGCTATTTTCATCAATAGCATTGCTATATGTCTCACTTTAATATCATTCGCAAGTGTTCCAATAAAATCCTCAGCCTCTCGGCAAGTCTTGCTCATAATTCCATATCATTGATTCGTTTAGGCAAGCTACAAATGGCAAGCTGTCTGACTCCGCTTGTTAATGCGGGCCTCTTCCCTCATCTGCTCTCTTCAGAATAACAATGAATGCTGCATTCTTTTGCTTGCCAAATCCACTTTAAGCTTATGAAATACTAGCTTCATGTCAAAACTAAGATCTGTGCAGGACCAGAGTTCAGTACGCAGACAAAAATATACCTGCAGCGTATTTAGAAAAGATGCATCTTAGCCTTAAAATTCAGGCCTAACCTGTCTTTTTGCAGGTTTTCCAAGGACAAATTTGGCTGAGGCATGGCACAGTGAAAGAACTGATAATGAACTTCAAAATCCCCAGATCTGGCTCCCAAAAGTCAGGGCTTCAGGATCCAGATCTGTCAGTGTCATTTCCAAGCCTCCAAGAAAAGAGGTTCACTAGTGAAGGCAGCCTGGACTGTGTATGCAGCAAATCCCCACTACCAGTGGAGTCCACCATGGCTAAAGACAGCAGGACCAGGCCCAAAAGCAAAAGGAGAGAGGGGAGCACCGAGTCCTCAGCAGCCTCTAGGGAATGCCATTGCCCACACATGCTGTCTTGTCTTTAGCCAGATGGATCTTGTCTGGCCTTACCTCTACCTCGCTCCCAGTCGTAGCATTTTATTACTCTCCCAGGCTCCATCCACTACCATTATTGCAACAAAATGTGATGTAATCACATTTACATAGGATTTTCAACCATCTGTAAAAAACGTTCCGACCTCAGCTCCCTCCCAGTCCATCCTGGGCTCCAGCCTGCAGTGCTGGTACATCCTGCCTATATTGTCTATGGCCATTCACAGAAAACTTCAAAGAAATCCTTCTTAAAGGCTCCTCCTGACCATCCTGCCCTGCTGCTGCTCTCCCAGGGAGGCACAGGATAACAGCAATTGAAGGCTTGCTCCTTTGTAGTGTATTGCCCGTCACCAGGACACCATTAATCACCAGTTTAGGTACTGTGAGGCACTGGACTAGCACAACAGTACAGATCGGGGATTTGTGGCTTCAGTCAGTGGCACGACTAATGTAGAAGGAATAATGGCACCAATAATGGCACTTCCAGGGTAATCACAGGCTTTTTCCAGACCTTGAAAGCTTTTATAGACTTCTTCCCTCAAAACTGTGTAATGAATGACAGTGCACAGTTAGCTAATGGTTGAAAAAATCCAATACCTGCTAATGTCCTGAGTTAAGGATGGAGGAAAAGGTCTCTTTTAGAAGCTTTATGCGGTGACATATGACATGGATTCCACACATGCACTGCTTGTACTCTTTCCTTCTTTGTGTATATTTTCGTCATCAGAAACACCCAAACAAGGTTTATGTATACCCTACTGCTTACAAAACATTGTACTGCAGCAAACCTGATTTGAGGCACTTCATGTGCAAACATTTGTATTTATGACCAGTGGGATGAGAAATGTTTGTTCATTGCTCTCCCCGTCGTGCCCTCACTGCTTCTTATTTTGCAACCAAATATTCCCAACCAGAAGAGTGTCTTCTACCAGGCTCCCATGGAGAAAGGCACAACCTGTGCTGAGGAGTGGTTACCTTGGAGCGGGTGCTCAGCATCCCAGACCCTGACTCACTCTCTCTTTTATCCATCCTCCTGTGCCCAGGCTCTCTGCAACACGCTCCCACGGGTGGCCGTGGCCCCACGTCACATTCATCCCCTCTACACAGGCAAATGCTCGGGTTGCACAGAGGTAGCTCAGCTTCACGGTTTGTTGCCTCAAGTGGTGAATGTGCTCTTTCATAAGCATCCCTGTAGATTTGCTGACCCTTTCATGTACTACACTAGTAGATCTCACATTTGCCAACCCCTTCAGAAGATCAAGCAATAAAATCTTATTTTCTCAGGAAATTGTATCGCTTGTGTATCATAAAGAAAACACTACGGTTTGTTGTTTTACACTGCTGGAAGTACCAAGATCAAAGAATTAACACAAGATTCAAGATTAGATCTGGCTTTGCAAGCATGCAAGGCAAACTTTGTCTTTGATATGCAAACAAAGAATCATTAAGTAAATTTGATAACATCAAGCTAGTAAGAAGCTTCAAATACAAGCTGAGCAACCTCAAGATAGCTTGGCACAAGCATTTTGATAAAGCAACATTAAAAAACACTTCCAAAGTTTTAAGATAGGATTTATTTCAGAGGAATCAGAAAGTCTTAGCAGCTGTGTTTCAGTATTTTGTCTCCAGACACCTTGCTCTGGGAAAATGTGGGAGCAGAGGTAGATCTGATGAGACCATTTGTCATTCCAGCAGCAAGTTTTGTGGTTGCAGGTCAACTAATGTTTGGGGATGAACAATACTCAATTGCACTAACTTCATCTTTGAGAACTTTGAGACAAGCTTTTGAGGTGGTCTGGATAGCATGTGTCAGCTTGGCTTTTCTTTAACCTATTAGCCTTTTGGAGGGGATCCAACTACCATGAGCTCTGAATAGATATATGCCAAGAAAATGTGATTTGTTGTATAAAAAAAAAAAAAAAAGGTATTACTGCCAATCAATAGCTGCAGTGCTGTAAGGAGAAAAAGAGAACTCTGCCTCAGTTTCTCTGTCAGTGAATGAAAGACATTCACAAGGCCCGGTGGTTTAAAGAGGCAGTGGTGGTGCCTTATACCCAGCTCAAAGGGGGCTTTTTTCAGCGCAGTCACAACAAGTCAGAAGAGGTTTAGATTAAGTCTCTGGAATAAATGAAGTGTTCAGACTACTGCAGCCACACAAGCTGCCATGCAGACGAGCTGTTTTTAAGACACAAATGAGCTTTCATTGTTTCAGGAGGGAGACACGGAGAAGAGGGAGACTGTCACCACAGTGTGGTGAGCCCATTCTGCTCTGAGCTTTTTTATGCAAAGGCTGCCTGAGCTCAGCTGATAATTAGTGTTAAATCTATACCTGCCTTTGCGGCCAGACCCTGCGCAGAGCTGAGCAGAAAGGCTGGGTTCACCCCAGGCCAGCAGCAACAAAAGGCACAGCTATTCACCCAGCTCAGTGCAGCGAGAGGCTGGGCTGTTACAGACCTCAAGGGCAAGCAGGAGCAGAGCACAAATATAGAAAAAACATGCCTAGTCTAACTCTCCCCTCCCATACCCAGCACTGCAGGAACCACCAAGTGCTATTTTCCCTGGGAAGACTGAGGCAGCAGTATTTCTTGCCTCTTTAATGCAGCTCTTTATTGCATACAGTCCTTAGGAGTCTCCATTGCTCCTAGAGCACAGCTGTAGAAACTGGGGCGCAAATACACGTTGTAAGTGGCCCACAAGCAGACAAAACGCTGCACACTACGCCTGGTCTCTGTCATTGCCTTGTATTTAAGGAGCTTTAACAAACTAGCAGTGACAGAACTCAGGTAGATAATTCATCAAACTCACCCACAGCCTTACATGCATACACCTACTGCAATACATTATGGGAAAGGCCACATCCCCCTCTTAATGCCCATATCATTATCGCTGGTCCAGAATTAATGTCCATGCCAAAAGCATTAATTACCCTCTTTGATATCTCACAGGGAAGAGGCAGGCATGCTTCAGAAGCACTGAAGCCCTGCAGTCCCTTATTACAGCACACTCTTCTTAAGCCCAGGAAAAACTGTGATAATCAATATTGATTGATCTCTGCATTTAGTCTCGCAGCTGCTTCTAAATCACAAAAAGCACTTCATCAGATAATGCATCTTTTTAAATTTACCAGAGAGGTAGTTATGCATTGGCTTCAGGGGCTAGACATGCAAGAGTGCACTGATGACTCCTAAAATAGATGGGAATAATTAAATGCCTAAAAACACAGCTCAAATCAGAGTGCTGACACAGATTCCACTTTGCTGGCTAAACAGCATGCCAAGGAGAACGGATTAAACACCTTTAAACAGCCAGGATTCCTGCCTGCCCCCCTCCATGGCCACAAACCACTCCTGCCTGGGGTGCAGAAGCAAGATGTGGCTTCTGGAAGAAGAGGCAGCACAGCTGGCTTCTGGACCAGCTAATTAGCACGTGGATGATCCGCATTTAAAAACCCTTTCTACTTGACACATGGCATAAAGCCCTCATTTCCCACCTCCCTCAAAAGAGCCCTAAAACACTAAAACTGGAGCAAAGCAGAGCTTAGCCAGAGACACCCACAGGTGAGGGTGACACTAATTAAGGCTAGCAAGACCCACTGACATTTCTTTGTAGGCACCTGACCCTAGGTGTCAGAGACACCTTAAAAATAAACTCTAAGATCTCCAGTCATGCACTAACTTGCATATGTATTGCACCTCATTAAAATAAGTATTTATATCATAAACCAACCTCAGAAATTTACCTAGCTTTCAAAAATGATGGGAAGGCTTGATCCATATAGCTTGCAAATAGTCTCAGGTATGTTGTCAGGTTATATGTGGAAGTGAAAAGAAAATTCAAAAAACAAAAAACAGAAACTTTTTCAGCAATGTTATCCTGAATGTTGTCGTATGTAATCCACATGGTGGTCATATGCACTGTAAAGAAGAACTCAGATTTATAATACCCGTGTGCACTTTGGGTTCATGAAGGAGTATTAAATCATTTCTCAGAAAAATAAACTTCCTGACTAACACCCACACAATACCATACTTTAACTCTATTTTATTACCAAAATGTGAGGTGGGCTGGCACTGCTGGGGGGGGGGGGGGGGGAAGGAGAAGAAGAAGAGAAAAAAAAAAATAAAAAAAAATGAAGCCCACCTATTTTCCCCTGGCAGTTGCTTTTATACTAGATTGTAACCTGAGAAAGACAAATAGCACTTAGTTCATCAGGGGAACGAGTATTTTCCCTGGTAGCCAATGAAGCTGCCTACTCTCACCTGGTCTGCATCAATACATCTTCACTGAAGGCTGGGGAGCCCACCAATTCTCAGTGCTGGCATCTGCACTTTCAAGGGCATCGACTTGACACTATATAAATATTATATGCTTTTCTTTCACTTTGTAGTTCAGAATTGATTCATTCTATAGTAGTTTCAGGGCTGAGCATAACATAATTCATCTCTAGTTGGCATTTGTTTCTGAATAACACCAAGCATCCCTGCACCCCATGTGAAGCTTCTAGGAAAATGGTAATGCATCTTTTTCTTGCTCACGACACCACAACCGTACTTATGACTTACCCTCAGACATTGCCTAGTCCAGCAACATAACTTCACCTATTCCTTGCCCTCTTCTCTCACCGCTTGTTTTTGTTTTCACCAGAAATTTCTTGATGTAAAAGCTGGTGCAGGCAGGAGAGAAGCAAATAAATACCTTCCTGGGTAATGCTATACCTGGCTGCGAGAGAAAACTGCTTGCAGCAGGACAGGCAGATACCCAACTGCATGCTGGCTGCAGGTATGGATCCAGCACCAAGAGAAGACTTGAGATTGATGGCTGAGACAGTGATGACTTTTTTTCCATGAAGAGCCAGGAGCTGCGATTTCAGTCTCCAACCTTGCTCAGGACAGAGCAGGATCTTCTGTGAGCTGGCTGAGCTACCAACCACAGGAGAGGTGGAAGCCTGCTGGGGAAACAGGGCAGAATGGCTGTGGTACCGCCATGGAGCAGATGGAACCACCCTACCAATGCTGCGTATTTCACATGCCTTTTTTTTTTTGGTTGTTGTTGTTTTAACTTCCATGCAGTGTGGAAGGATCTAGAGCACAATTACTGGCTGCTTTTCAACCTGACTAGTGAAGCATCCCTGGCCTGCCTATTACTGTGCTGGCCACAGGCGAGTCCCCCACTAGGCAGGGCACCATGGACAGGCCCAGACCTTTCCATGCTCCCAGGAGTCCTGCTGACCTCAGAGTTTGTGCAGAGTTCAACATCAGTAAGCCTGTACGTATAGTTTGCGCTTGGCCAAAAGTTTGGACTCAACAAAAATACAGGTTTAGCTACTCCAAAACAGAGGGCATTTACTACAGGTCTCTGAAAGAATGGGAAAGTCCTTTCACACTTCTAAATAACTTATTCTAAAGTTAAACTCTGAAACTTGAAATCTGTCTTTTGTCAACTGATCAGCCTATGTGACTTCAAAAAATTGCACCATTCCTGACATAAAGCAGAAGGTATTTTATTGTATAAGAATGTGAGTTTCATGAATACCTGCAAGATGCAGGTAGAAAGACACAACATTGCAAGAGAATTTGAGTTATTCCTGTAATAGCATTTGCTACCCCTCACTGCTCTTCCCATTTCAAGCTGAAGTCCAATATCACTTAAATGCTTTTTTTTTTCTTTTTTTTTCTTTTAATACAATACACCTTTTGTAAGACTATCTC
Organism: Stictonetta naevosa; assembly: GCA_011074415.1. Classification (NCBI taxonomy): domain Eukaryota; kingdom Metazoa; phylum Chordata; class Aves; order Anseriformes; family Anatidae; genus Stictonetta; species Stictonetta naevosa. The sequence continues at coordinate 32,990,436 of CM021702.1, forward strand.
AAAGCTCATGTGGTACCACTCAGGGTACATTTTGTTGGAAAGTGTTCTTGGCCAAGTGTTTAAATTTATCCATCACATGTTCCTATTTCCTACTAATCCAGACTAAGAATTCTTGTTCTTGTTTCTAACATGTTGAGTTATTCTGAAAGTGGGGCTCATCAATACAACTTAGTTTTAGAGGTTTTTTATTCATTTTTTATTCCCTAGAGGATCATTCTGCATCAACACAATATAGAGCTTCTTCTCTCCAATTCTTGCCTTCTTGTTTTCTCAGATGATTTTTTATTATATAAAAAAATAGATAGATAAATCATGCCTTGGTGTAATGCTAACAATTGGGTTAACACAAATGGCAAAACAGATTTAGTGCAGGAATATGTTATGCAAGGCTTCCCCACGTCCTTTCTACAGAACATTTTAGTGCATTGCATTTGCAGTTCAGCTCATTATGACAGAGCTACTTTCAGTTAGACACAGAAATAACTAGATATAAAAGCAGAAAGTGTTCTAAAAACTTCTTAAAAACACTACGCAACTTTCACATCACTTACAGTCTTAGAGCTTAAGCAAGAGTTCTTTCACCAGACAGTTTGGCTCTGAACTTCTTACTGGCAATGAAAATTTTGATCCCCAGAATTCAGACTTCTTAAAAGTGATCACCCCTTCTCACTCCTACTCCTTCCCCAAGGGACTCTCTGAAATAGCTTCCTCTCCTCCCTCAGAATTTCTCCCCAGTCTTTCAGGTGCCACTGGTTTCTGGCATATTCCTCTGCTTAGCAAGCAAACTCCTCTTCCAGGGAAGGCCTCGGCCTGCCCTTGGCCCTGCTGGTCTCAGGGCTGCCTCTCTTCAGGCCCCTCCAGGAGAGGCCCCAGTGACACCAAGCACCACAAGGCTCTCATTCCTCAGTTTGCTCTTTCAGACGTCTTTTCTTCTCTTTATCAAGCACAAAGAGAGGGAATGCCAACTAATCCCTACTGCTGAACTGAGTTTCCTCTTCCATTTCCAGTTATGATAGAAACTCTACACATACTGCCTAATAGCAAAGGTCAGCCTGTTTTTAAAATGCTAAAGAGTCATCTGTCATTTTTAATGCGTTAAATGAGGTGTGAATTGTAAAAGTTCATCTACAGATGCACGTTCAGGTCCCTGTTCTATTGCTACATATATTATAGAGGTCATAACTTGCAGATTTTTTTTCAGAGTTTGGCTTTACTCTGTCCTAAGGGATCAATAAAATACCTCATATTTCCTTTCTACTGCAACTTTGATGTTGAGTATCTTACCCTACATAGTGAACTACTGGCACCAAGTATTATATAGCCTATAGCTTTTAAAATAATAAAGAGTTCACGTACCATGAGCAAAACAAGTGCTGATTAAAATACAATACAAGAAAAGAAGCAAAATCCTCATCAGATTGACACAAAATGTTAAAAATTCTCCTTTTTCAAGAGTTTTAATGAAATTTGTCTTCTCTCTCCACCCCAGAAAGTTGTAACAAGAACATACTGTTTCAGAGCATGACTAGTTTGAGGATCACTACTACAGGATTTCAATCTAAGCTCTCATTGACATCTACTCAGTTCATGGAACTAGGCAGAATTTGCACAAGTCAGGATTGTTTTGTTCAAGATGACCAGTTTTCTAACAGGGCTGCCTTGCAAGAGAGGTCTCTCATCCCTAATTACAGCAGAGAGGCTACTACAGGAATGCTTTGGTGGTAGTAGTTTACTCTTCTTCCTAGCACGGCTCTGAGGATTGACATCATACAGAAAGAGAAAAGGAAAAGGAGTGTCACGGAGTTAGACTACTACAGAAGTAGAAGTTTTCTTTAATCCCATTCCCAAAGATGACTCACATTCTTTAACAGAACTTGAAAGTCACTGTTCTGCCCTTAAAGGCCTTCATCTTCTTGCAGCATTGGTCTCATAGCAATTTTCCACATAAACAGGAAAGTTTTAATTACATAATGGGTACTACTGTTGTTTTCATAAGAATTCCTTTAATCACATGCAATGCTTAAAGAAAGCCATTCCCTATTCAAATAACAGATTGTTTAATATTAGGAAACATTGTTAAAAATAAGTGAAGTAATATTGCAGAACATGATTAGTGTCAAAACCCACAACTCCGGGTAATGCCTGACACATTCTGTTGACCCTAGACAAGCTCAGAAGACATGAGCAAGCTTAGCTCTCCCTTTGCAACATACCTGTGTAAAGCTGCAGTACAAGTTCACGTTATGACTGACATAAGATACTTGCATCCAGTTAGCAGCAACAACCACCCCCATTAGCCATAAGTATCTAGTTTTAATAAATAAATAAATAACTTAGAGCACCATGAATTATTTCCATGCTTATATATACCCATAAGATTAAAGCATGATGGGAGAAGGAGATGGAGACTTTCTTATAAAAGTGTCTACCATAGGTACCTTCACTCTGTAAAGAAATGGTAGAGCTGTGTAGGTCTTAGGACTCTAAGTTGTAGGGTCTTTTTCCTCAGCTCTTTCTTCTAATGTTTTTTATGCTAGGATGGGCATAGGCAGAGGATGTTCTTAATAATTGGTAGCTGCTTCTTTCCTTTAGAATCTCTATTTATCTCTTTTCCCTATTTTTTTTTCCTTCATCAAATAATGAAAAAGCACTGGTATAATTTTTCCCATATTGTTTAGCTACATTAGCTAATAACTTAATTCCTGTTCTGAGTTACCTCTCATATAAGCTTCTCAAATTTGTTCAGGCTTTCTTCCACTACAATACTTGTCTCAGGGAGGGGCTTTTTGGAGAGGTTTTATGCTAAGCTACTAGATCACCGTTATATAGCTGCATTTAAGGTTTAGGCTGATCAACATCCATACCTGTTACTCTTTTTTGTGTATCAGTTAAGTATGTGTGAAAAAGGACCAGGTGGTGCTTACTGGGGTCTCTAAAAGGCTATTGACAGACCCACTTGTGAAAGCTTTTGTGAAAGTGAGGGACAACGGGGTACAAGTCAAAGGGCTGTCATGGCCCAGAAAAGATGAGAACTGAAGGAAAAAATATGATTACACTTTCTTCTCCTAAAAGCTGACAGATCTGCCCCAGCCGGCTTAGACTACGCATTGACACGGGGTGTGATTCCAAGAGGAGGAAGGTGTCAATGTTTGTGAAGGACACTAAATGCGGTAGGATACCTTTAGAGAAAATCAGGGGGAGCTGGTAGACAATTGACGCAGTGCAGTTCATTGGAGAGTTCAAGGCAATTACCCCTGACACAAATAGTACAAATATTTGGTGCATGTTACTGGCTGTTCAGTTGTACAAGAAGCATGTGTCGATGTTGCTGCAGGCAACTTAATGAAACTCCTTACCAGAATTAATAGAAACAAAAGAGTATAATACCTTTAAACGAAATCTAATGTAGCCTGACCTGGTGTATGGTTTATTTCTGACCTTCATATCCCAAAATCCACATGAAGAGGCTTTGGTTCATTAGGATAATAATAATGAACCAAAATGGCAGGCAAGCTTCTGCTGTGGTGGTTGTGCCCCCGTATCATGACACAGGAACAGTGGAAGGACCTTGGGTACTAAGAGCTGAGGTCCCACAGGGCCTCTCTGCGCAGGACAACATCAGCAGCCTCTCCATCTCCCTCCTAGCTCTGCTAGCTGTAGATCCTCTCCCGTGATATATTGGTGGTTTCATGTGCTCCCAGGGCAGCTGGTGTTGTTGCCACAGGCCCCACTAATCCTGCCTACAGTATCCTTCCTGGATTGAACTCGCACTGCAGGCTTGCTCCCAGTGCCGACTGAGCCAGCTTGTTAGCACCCTTGGCTGGGAGCATGAAACAGCTCCTGCCATCTCTTCCACAAACAACACTGACTCTTGTCCTGCAGGCAGCATCCTTGGGCAGGCTGGTGAGGTTTTAGGATTCACTCCTGTCAATGAACTGCTGCCATAAGCTCACCCTTAGGTGAAGCCCTCAACCTAGACACATGGAGACATGCAGTGTAGGGACTGAGAAGAGATTCTTGATGCTTGCTTCTTTCTCCTTACTGAAAACTAGGACTGTAACAAAAAATTGACACCTTTTTAATATAGTGGCTCGCTTTGGAAAATCTTACAACTCAGTCTGGCTCTAGTGCAATGTTTTTTTCCTAGTATAGGCTGGGATGCATATCTTCAATTTGAAATAAAAGTCTAAAAAACCCCATAGGTGTAATATTGGATAGTCAACACTGTGTGATTTTCAGAGTTCTGCAAGTGCTCTGAGTGTGTCAGAACATTAAATTATGGCTGATGTGGTTTGTATCTGCAGATCACTTAAATTCTCTTGACTACCACTAATACAGATTAAATAGCTGATAATTTAAATGTAAAAAATATATAAGACATAGCACTCAACATGAAAAAATAAGTTTGTTCATGAAACAGAGACAATACTTAAAAGGTGTAAAAGAGATCAGAATAGTGAATACCACCTGTTCCGAAAATGCACACTCAAAGGAAACATATTCCTAGCAGCTTTCCCCAAGCACACATCTCTGTCCCTACAGCTGTTGCAAAGCATTTATTTTACTAACTCCTTGTCTTCATTCTTACCACATTTTCCCACTCTGTAAACAAAGAGTTTACTTATGTTAATTAACAATACAAAGTGATAATGTTAAATATCAACAGAGCTGTCTTCATCATCCCGATGCAGAAAGGATGCTGCAGCCTGTAGACTAGCATAATGTAAATAAAAGCAGTCTTTCATTGCTGCTTACAGATATACCCTTAGCTTCAGGGCAAGCATGCTCAGAATATAAGGCAGGGAGTCAGTCTCCCCCTTTCAACCTATTGCTGCACCAGAGGCGTCTATGAAATGTGTTGTTTAAAAAGCAAGTGTCTGTACACTTATATGTTACATATATTGCTTTAGCAAAAATGTGTTTTCTGTTGTGTGATGTTTGCTCAGGAGAGTTTTCATGTCAAAGAAAAATGTAAGAATGCAGTTCAAAGAGGACAGCTCAGGAGATATGTATTTAATGTTTTCCTGATGGTTATGTTTGCACTGAATCAACTGCCTTATTAGTAGCAACCTGGCGTAGGTATGATAACAGTTTAGTTCATTTCATTTAGAATGCTTATGAAGTTCTTTTTTAAAAAACTTCACACTGTCTGGATGATTCACTGCTAGATAAAACAATCTCATCGTGTCGCAGGTGGCTTTTCCTGCCTGCAGGTGTCACCTGCTAATGAGGCAGAGGAGGGGGTAGCCAGCCCACCTGCCCACATACCCCTTGTCAAATGTCGCACCTCTTTGGGTGATGTAGCGAAAAGCCAGCTCCTGGAAGCCTCAGTTATACACCTCCAGCAACAACATTTATCCATCATCAGCATAGTCGTGAGATTTTCTGACTCTCATGTCACAATATGTTAATTAGTGTGGGTAATACATGACCTCTATAAGCTGTACCAATAATTTATCTACACACACGATTTCTTCTTGCCTTCTCTATCACGTATTGAAATTAGCCATTAATTTTCACTAGCAGCTGCCTCAACAAGTTAATAACACATATTATAAACAGCAATTTTCTTTTCAGTAGCCAGACTCTGAATCCTATTTTTCATCAGTAAATTGATAAAATTCTACTTGTAGTGAAATATAACACAAATATATATGGAAGTAAGTATTTTTTAATAAATTTTCATTCTAGTGTGAAAGATCTAAAATGATAGATGCTTGAAATATATTTGCACCAAGTAAAAGGTTAAAAAATACAATACAGATGAGGTATAATGAGCATATCAGTGAGGGATAGGATCCTAGTAGTGGTCACTGCAATCACAGAATGGCCAAGGCTGGAAGGGACCTCTAAAGATCATCTAGTCCAACCCCCCCGCCGAGCAGGATCACCCACAGCACATTGTGCAGGATGCAGGATTGTGCATCCAGGCAGGTTTTGAGTATCTCCAGAGTAGGAGACTCAACAACATCTTTGGGCAACCTGTTCCAGTGTTCTGTCACCCTCAGCGACTTTTTTTTTTTTTTTTTGGTAACAGAAAAAAACACTTTTTTCCACTGGTTTCTGAAGGATATGAACCAACTTTCTGCTGTGGCTCATAAAATAGAACTTCATATTGTCAGGCTTGGCTTGTCATGATGTGGATTTCCTTACTCCAAGGAAATCAAACAGTTTAACCTGATCTAAATGATAGGTTTTATTTGAAGACTTGAGTAACAGAATCTAGAGCCAACTCCATTCACAAGCATTACATTGTTCATTTTGTGAAGAGATCCAGCCAGATGGGCTCTAATACTGCATAGGACAGCCCTCCCCAAAAGTCTTAGCTTTCAAACCTTTTTCCATCTGCCAATGAACTGTCTTGGCTTTTTGTTCTTCATTCTCTTTGATTATTTGAGCTCTCCAAATGAACGTTCTAATGTTATTCACACCATTTTTTGCGTTAAAACTATCAGTGGAAATCCTTTTGCATATATGTGGCTGATTTCCCAACATAAGCCTCCTGGCATTCACAGTTCTCTTCTTGCCTTTCTCCCAAAGGAAGTGTTTCTTTTCCACCAAAAGCCATGATTGCCAGCAGTTTGAGGAGTTCCAACTCTTTGCATTACAATAAACTGTTTTTAGTGTCAGTGTGATAGTTTAGCTGGATCTGCTCCGTTATCCCAATGGGGAATATGAAATTCAGGGGAACTAACATTAGTAGAAAATTTTGCAGTATTTTTCTGTAACATGAGTTCTCTGATGCCATTTCAATTTTTCAATATATTCCAAAGGGTGGATATATGATCTACCAAGCATAAGCAATGAGTCACTTTTGGTACAAATTGGGAAAACCTAGATCCATGCAACTCTACAAGTATTTGTATATGGATACATCTTACTGATTTTGGTGTTAAATAATGATCCTACAAAGTAGCCTACAGAGTGAACTTGTACATTAGAATGACACCTTGAGCTTCAGAGTGATTTGAGGAGAAAGTATTTCTTAATGGTTATAGGATTCTTTATGTGAAATTTTTAAAAAGAGCAAGCTTTCATTTAGCTTATAAAATTCTGGAGTTGCCTTTTTTTGCCTTTTTAAAAAAAAAAAATGGCTGTCTTTTTTGTCATGAATAAATCTTCAGACTGAAAGCTATATGAAAGCTTTTATTCTTTGCAAAATTAAAATGGTGATACAGTCTCCCAAATGCATTGGTGGGAACATAGAAACTAAAGCATTTTGAGATAGTTTGATAAGTGTATAGACAATAAATGATGGGGTAAGAGTAATCTTGGAGTTTCATGTTTCTTCCTGTGATAAATTCATGCGTGTCTGAACTGTTGATAAATACTCATTTATTTGTTGATAATGTGTGTATTGTAGTTATATTGTACTAATCTTCAGGGCTTCTCTTGCTTACTCATAGGAGGCAGGATAAAACTTACTCCCACTTTTTTTTTGAGAGGGTGGTGGAAGAGGCAGAAACCCTCTTTTCTCTGAGGCTGAGCAGAAGAAACAGAGGATATGACATCTGCTGAGTCCCCAGGTGGCTGGTTGGTGTTCTGCTCGGGGTCAAATTGCTCACCAGCTTGCACATCAGTCTCTGGGAACCCTTTCCCATCTCTGAGCTCTGCGTGGTCGCTGCATTCAGCTGTGGAGGAACAGTGTATCTGACAGCCCTCAAAGGTTTAATAAATATTTGCTCTGCTTTGTGTTAGCATTCCCCGTGTGCATGTAATGTAATTGTTGCGTTTTACATGTTCTTGGCACTCTCCAGAGAGTAAAGTTTCTGTCAGTAATTCTTCAGTGAAGCATAAAAATGCCTGTTTAAAGATCTATTATAAACCAGACTGCATGTGTTTGTCCATTTTCACTCAACTGGCCAACAGTGTGTAATAATACTTCAAGATGAAAGATGTTAACTTTACAGATATGTACAAGTTGGAGCAATAAAGGCATTAGTCAAGCACTTTGCTGAGGTGTGTAAGGTTTCTTTTATGCAAAATCTAAAGCAAAACTACAGAGTGAGAGAAGGATTCACTGCTCAATTTGGAGCTATCAAGAGCAAAATATTTCAAAGGAGGCTAAAACTCTTCAGAAAAAGTGTTTTGCTCCATAGCTGTGGGGAAGTATAAATGACAAAAACAAGGTGGTTGCATTGAGGTAGATGAAATGTGGTGAAATTCTATTGAATAAAGAGATAGAAATAACAGTGTAGAAAAGCCATTGCTTCAAAGCCAAATTATAGTAAGCTTAGAGACTGTAGATGTCATTAAATATATACTAGCAACATAAAAAAAAAAAATGGATGTACGATGCAGTGCAAAAAGGAACAAGAAGTAATAAAGAGGTAGATAACAGAGAAGGTCTGGAACGGTTTGTGAATGCAATTAAAGACTCCAAAGGAATTACAAGGAAAGTAACAATATAGAAGAAAATATGATTCTACCAGAAGATGAGCAATAAGAAATGTTTCCAATATGCAAAGAGTAAAAAGACAGGAAAGGAGACTGTGGGCTTTCTAAGGCAAAGACAATAATTTAAAGACAATAGATTCAGCCTCTGCAAGGAAAAAAAGGGGAAAAAAATGAATTCCCTTCTTCAGTGTTCATAAAGGATATGCAACAGATGCCGAGAGCAGATGTACAGTTTCCAATAGAAGAAAGAGAAACATGCAGAAAATCATCGCTATAACAGCTGATCAAGAAGTAAAACAATCTCAGCAGTGGGGAAAAAGCCAAAATTAAACAAAGATCCATCTCACAGTTCAGAAGAAATCCAAAGAGGAAACATGAGCTTGGGTAGCAAAAGTTAGAATAGCAGAGACTGAAGGGATAATAAACAAGGATAGTAAACTTAATGCCCCCAGACCCTCATCAGTGAATCTGGAGAGAAAGTAAAAGTACAGAGTTCGATTTTGTAGAGTTCTTATAGAGGTCTTGAGGTGTTGTGATAATACAAGTATCTGCTTAAAGAGAGAAAAATAAGAATTTGTTTTATTTCCTCTGAAACCTCCATTCTGTGACTCATAGCTTTCTGGATAGTGTCTTGTCTGTACTGCACTAGATGAGGATCAAATGCATTATAAAATAATTGTGGGTTTGTTGTTGTTGTTGTTGTTGTTGTTGTTTCCATTTTAACACGTTCCAGCCATTCAGCATTAGGTTTTCAAGATGAAGAAAGACATTTTTCCCTTGTGCTTCATAGGATTTGTAACAATAAATATGAGCTGGTAGCTGAGGGGAATTCTGATTTGCCAAGTGACCATCATAACAGTAAAGCACCATGAACTAAAATTAAACTTGAGGTTTGGGCTCATTTCCAGTGGCAGGATCCTATTACTGGCGATGAAAAGAAGGAAGCAGAGTAAATCAGAACAAAGTGATCCAAACAGCTAGAGAGCCAAGGCTGTACAAAACCTTATAGATTAGGTGGGGACAGTATTAATGTTTTGATTTGGAGCACTATCAAGTTAAAAAGAGTATTGGTGCAGTTTCTGGAAAAATGCTTTCCTGTCAGAAAACACTCAAGCTATCTCGGCTGCGTACATCAGCATTACCTGGCTTAGCTCTGATGGATTGTTTTGAATTTCTTTGGAAAGCAGCCAAAATACTTCAAGGAGTTAAATTCATAACTTACCAAGAGAAAAATAGGGTGCATTATGACAGTTATTGAAGGAAAAAAAATAAAAAATCCTGTCAGCTGCATGTAAAATGTCTTCTGAAACAATTTAATGTATTAAGTTTATCTTCTGAAAGATGTCAAAGGTGAGAACTGAGTACGGGGAAAATGTTGCCAGGTGACATCTCTGAAGGGAATGGATTACATAGGTGTGAGAGCAGGAATTTTGGCAGAGGATTTTGAACCCAACATGTTTATCAGTGTTCTTTCCCCAACAATAATTTTGCAGTCAAAAAAAACATTAGGGCCATATTCCATAGCTATGCACTCTTCCTATCTGCTATGACTGAAACTGCTGGCTTTTATATAAATAAAAAAAAATTATATACAGAGCATGTCTATATTAACAAGATACTAGGGAAGAAAGGAGCCTCAGGGGAATTCAGGAGGACTGGGGCACTTGCACAGGGTACTGAAACTTCAGGTCATGTTCCCAAGAAGTGGGCAGAGTGAGGGCTTGGGCACGTTCGTGACATGAGTGGAGAATTTTTCCAAACTTTGGCCATTTTCAAGGGCTGACAAGTAGAAACCATTCATGGCAAATGAGAATCCGCCCAGAGAAAGGATAAAATCATGGCCACTTTGTAAACAAGTTTTGAAAGAAAGTTGAGAGGGAATAAAAATAAGATTTAAGAGGGAGGGAGAGTATCAGCAAAGTAAGTACTATGTGGGAGGAAGTCGTGTTGGTCTATTTGCTCAAAGTGCAATAACTCCCTATCATTTCCTGCACTTTATTAATAACTACTCTTCTGTTTAAAAATATTTTAATCCTTTTCATAGTTGGGGGTGACTCATCAGCTCCTTTTTTTGTTGTTAAAGATGATGTCTTCCAGTCTCAGCCACCAGAACAGTGTCCCCAGAGAGAGGAATGATGATAAACTAACAATATGTCCTATTTGTTCTCGCAGATCCACCAGTGTAATTATTCTCATGAATTTTAACAGGCAGATAAACATCTATAGTTGTGAAAAAGAAGTAAGAAAGTGGCACCATACTCATTGCTGATAGAGAAGAAATTAATCTATCAGAAGCAATAGGGTTTCTGCTGCGTCTCCTGGAGATGTGATGTTATTTCATAGCCAAGGAATTGCACTGTTTGGCCTGTTATTACTCTCAGCATTCATGAATAAATAAGACCTCGTGCTTTTCCCAGCAGGCTGGTAGATAGGGTGTGCAGACATCCCCATTTCCAAAGAGCAGGAGCAGTGCAAGGGGACAGGAGGTCCAGCCTTCGAGTAGCCCAGTGTTTCTGCCTTGGTCCCCACCAGCTGGATGAAGGGTTTAGTGCCGGCATGGTTTGTTGAGTCTATAAGCCCAAACAAAGAGGGGAAAACACTGTTTCCCACTTATGGCTGGGAGTGGGACTAATACAAGGAGATAACAAAATGGTTGGAGCCCATAGTGTTGGGAGCATGCTTGGGGTAGATGGAGGCCAGCACATTTGGTTAGAGACGATATCTATCCACAATGAATTGTTTTACCCTTGGCAATTTGTACACTAATGTTTTACCTCTTTTGAGGGGCAGAAAGCTAAGGGACAGGCTTTGCTGCTGTGTCCTCCAGGGGAAAGAGAGTGCTCTGTCCTCCTGCCCAGAGCCAAAAGCCTATAGCTGGGAGGGGAAGCTGCTTCCAAACAACTCTTCCCCACGATGGAAAATGTTGTCTTCCCACAACCCCTAATTCCTTTATTTCTGTTCTCTTCATTATCCCATGCCCCGCTGCAGAAAGTGATGCAAAGTTGTTTTGTCACATGCTGTTACCACAGACAACGGTACAAGACCGCCAGATTTTCTCCTGCTGTGAGGTCTCTCAGGCAAGCCCAATGGAAACCAGAAATATCATAGCAGAAAGGTGATGTAAGGACAGTCTTCTAACTGCTGGGTGTCAGACGAAGAGGCTGGGTAAGTGCAAAAGGGTCAGTTTATCATGCTACATAAGACATTGGTATGTTCATTTGAAAGCAACCCTTTTGTATGATACTGAGATTATTTTCCCACTTGTTTCCTGTGCCAGTACCAGTTCTGTAAGTAGAGCAAACTGGGCATAAGGGACGACGGCTCACCACTTTTATTGTTTGAAGTCTCTGAGAAAGGAAAATGTGGTGGAGGCTCCATTTTTGAGGTCTTTATTTCAATGCACCAAGACAATAACTCCCTGAGAGATAGTCTATACTTCAAGTATGTTTTATGAGCTGAAGACAGAATTATTGGCTTGGTTTCTTTAGACTGTGCTGTGCAAGACATCAAAGAAGGTGTTCATAATTGTCTTCTAGGAACCTGACCAATGCCAGTGTTACAAATTCAGCATTAATACCATATTTTACCACCCAAGAAGGCACAAACATGGTTAAAATAAAATAATAATAATTAAAAAAAAAAAAAAGTGAAATACATTAAAAAGGGAAATAACAGGGAAAAAAAAAAAAGAAAAAAAAATAAAAAAAAAGAAAAAAAAAAGGACTGGTTTCCAAGTGCAAAATTTACTTCAGAGTAATTATGAAGAATATTACACATAGCTTAACCCATGCCAGACCTCCCAGTGAGCACACAAACATATTCATGCTATACGTGTTCCCACTCAGAAGCCATTGGGCTACGTAGAAATATTTCAATATAGAGGTAGATGGAAATGAAGCCTCATTCCTTGTGGTGGTGAGAACCAAGGTCCTACTGCAGGAAAGCTACAGTCCCACAAGGACCAAGATCATGCATGACCCTGGAAGAGGGTTCTTCAAGAAACCAATGCATTTCTTTCCTCAAATTAGTTATGTGCTAATGCATAGCTTGGAAAAAGAGTCTGAAGTTACCTGTTTTCTCTCCACCTACAAACAAAACCACGTGTAAGCTTCTCCAGGGTATCAGATGATGTTTTTATGGATTGATTTTTTAAAATTTGAACATTCCTTCTATTCAAATCTAAAGACAATGGACTTTATCTTTGAAGAACTCATGGGGCCCTCTAATGTCAGATCTGTAACCCTGTGGAACAGATCCTCCTCACTCTCTATTGTTTTTAACCAGATGAAGATCTTCCATAGAAGCTACATAAATAGCCCATTCATAAAAGTACAAAATAAAACATTACAGCAAGACAATAGCCCTGCAAGGCCAGCAACATCCCTGGTGAAGTGAGCAGAGTTAAACATGCAAATAATTTGCTTCTCCCCTTCTCAGGCTTCAGTGCAGAATCCTAATAGCCATCATCTCTGTCTCATCTCCATTTCTATCACCATTTCACGAAGACTGGGAAAAAAAGATCAAAAGCAAAGGCTTCAGCTACCTAGGGAGCTCCTGTGTTCATGGTGCAAAATCTACTATGGTAACATGAAGTGAAATAGTCTATTATCTACTCATCTTTAAGAGGATTTCTTAAAAGAAATTTCTTTAATGTTTCAACTTTAGACAAATTACTTAATTCAGTATTCATTTTCCTATTTCCTATTTTTTTCCTGGATCAGGGTTGGCTGTTTCCCTCTATACTACAGATGTACGGAAGGGAAGCAAATGGAGCAGTGCTGTTGACAGGTGCTGAAACCTTTATGCGGGAATTGCTGGGTGCAGTTCCTCGGTCTGAGTTTATGGCAGTGCTATAGCACCAGGACAGTGCCAAGGGATTATTAATGTAAGCCAAGAGTGGGTTTTCTCATAATATTGCATGCACAGGAACTAGCATTCACATATGTTTAGCTTTCCCTCTTCCTGTATGTATTCTGCTCAGCTTAAAAATCAAGGACACACTGAACTGTTCATCACAAGATGTATTTTAAGCCTACATTTGGTCACAACAGGTAGTCCTTTGGTCCTTATTTGAAATAACTAAATGTGGAAAATGTAATGAGGCTGTGGATGGAGCTCATGCTTCCCTCTCATATCTACACATCTCCAGGTCCTTTGCCTGGACGTAGATCCTCGGGCATATAATGTGACATTTATTATGTCACGATGTACCTGTGCCACATCACTGAGCACATCATGGTGGACAGCTCTGGTGACTTCTCGGCAGGCCACTTCTTAAAGACAGCATCAGCCCAGCCTTTACACGGAGCAGAAAACTCCTTCTACCTGATTAGGCACAAATGCAAGTGAGCGGTGGGAGGCCGAGGATTCTCTAGTTAAAAGGCTGATTAGCCCGTCTTAAAATAAACTTAAATTGAACCAAGGGTGAATGATCTGGAAAATAACGAAACGCATCTAATTAGAGTGGAAATGGAACAAACTGTGCTCTGCCTTTTTGGCTTCATTTTACATGTTAATGAAAAGTGATAAGCGCTCTGCCTAATACTGTTAAAGAGCTCGTGTGGATGAGCCTCTTGTCTTTGTCCGGTTGCTGCTATCGTTTGCACCAGCATAAACACGAAGAGCCTCCCATGGCATGGATCCAAAGAGCAGAGATCTGAAGCAAACCACCCTGTCTTACATCAAATCAGCCAGAGCACAAACCTCAAAAACCCCAGGCTTTTTTTCACTTCATCCCATTGCAGCCAGGTCATTTTGACCTCTCCGCTTAACCTTAAATTTAGTTTGCCTTTGGCTTTTCTGAATTGGCGAGTCAATTTACAAAGCATTTGGAGGTACTTGGTTCTCGCTGCTATAAAGTTCAGAGAATGGCACCTCGCAGCAGTAGCAGAGATCCCAGCTTCCTACATCTGCCCATCTTTGCGTATCTATGTTGTACGCTGGCTGTGTTAAGTTTAACCTGTGGCAGCTTCTAACCCTCAAGGTACGCCGAGGCTGCAAGAGGAAGCATCGCAGAAGTCTCTGGGGAACACCTGGGTTTGAAAAGCAGCACTGGATGAGAAAAGGAGGCGCTGAAATGTGCTGCTTAACAGGAATGTAATGAAAATTGTAACATCGTCTCTGCGTGGTGGTGAAATTACCCAGTTATTTCAATACCATGCTATAGATTTCTCTGGTGTCCCCCATTCTGGACAGAATAGCTTTAAAGAAATGAAGGTGTTGCACAAGAGATGCTTGTGACTTGACAAACATCAGTCTCTCCTGCAAATATCCCTTAACTCTGCAGCTAAGGACAAGATATTAATTTCCAAGCCTAAACTGAAACAGTTCTTTCCTGGTTTAAATCCCCCAGTTACGTTCAGTAGATGCTGTATATTGCACTTACTACCCTCAAGGGCTTGGTGTTTCAGTAGCTGAAAGTCAAGAGCGTTCTTGACTTTATCTCTGATGCTGAGTTGTCCCCTCACCAAGTACATAGTGGTGTAACATCCAGGACAGGGCAAGAACTAGGCTGACTGCTGATTTCACTTAGTTCTTGGTCCAAAGAGGAATTACAAAGAGCCAGCTCCCTGTCTTGATGCATCCTGTGAAGCTCAACAGCAGCTGGGGGCCCGAGCCAAGATTTTGTCCCTCCTAATCTGCCCACTCGGGGTGAGAGGTACAGTGTCTGGCAGAGGGCTGAGCAACCCCTAGAAAGGTGCCAGTTGTGTTCTTAGAAGCCTTAAGGTTCTCAAATGAAAGGTGATGGCAGTAGGTAAATTATTAGGTCTTTTTATTTTTTTTTTTTTTTCCTGAGGTGATTTGACCTTCTGACTGCAGGCGTTTGTGTGCTGTGCAGCTGTACATGGTTGGGATGTCAACATTGGCATACACAGCTGCCAACATTGCTCAGAGGTCAAGCTCCTGAAATTATGAGAGGGTCCAAGAAGAGAAGGAAAATAAAACTAAAGCATGGAAAAGGAAGGAAAAAAAATTAGTCTGAAGTTTAGATATTTATGGCAGATCCCAAATTATGGTGAGAGGTGCTAGTCTCTCCATAGTTGAGATCAAAGCCAGAGTTTGACCATGAAGCAGGCTTCATTCCCAACTCCACCCCTCAGCTTCAGCAAGGCCAAACCAACTCTCCTAAAGCTCGACAGAGCAGACCTATCCCAGGGCAGAGTTTTTCCAGCATGCGGGGAAAAAAATCTGGCAACGCCTCTGGACAGCTTCAGCCATCAAAACACTCAGGGGCCTCGTGCATTTTTGTAAGATTTTCCTATGATTCCTTGTTTGGTTTTCTTTTTTTAGATTTTGTCCTGCCTCTAAAATGACAAATCCTACGTGTGTTTGTTTAATTTCGCTCTTTTTAAGACAGTTCTCAACTGTTTCAGCAAAGAGATGCTACCCCACAGAAGAGGCTCTGTGGAAGGTGGGTATCCGATGGCCAGGTACAAGCCTGCAGCTCGTGTTTGGCTCCATCATTCCTGGCACAGGTGAAAATTTTGGGGAGGCTGAGAGATATCAGTATATCCCCTTTCTGCTCCCTTCATCCTAGTGTCTGTTATCCCAGCTCCAGTTAATAGCTTAAAGCAGGAACATCGTTCTCCTGGGGGGTTAGGAGAGCCACCCAGGATGCTGCTGAGAAATCCAGCTCCAGTAAGAATGAAAAGGTTATGAACAATTTGTCAGCAAGTGGTATTTTTATCTATATGGAAATGAAGACTTTGAAATACAGACTGTATTTCTGCATTAACTCAAAGTGAATGATATCATACCCTTGAATTAAATCACTGGGGATGATAATTGTAAATCTGGCCTTATACTGATACTGTCATCTTACTGTCCCTGCTCTATATCTCCTTCACCACAACAGCGTTGGCAGTGAAACTCCAGCACATCGATGTTCCAGCATCCATGTCATTTAAAAAAACCGTCGTCGGTCTTATAGAATAGATGGCTCAGTCCTAAACAGATTAACTCCCTTTGAGAAGCTATAGAAAGACAATTTATTTTCCCCTGGCTATGCACACGAATGCACAGTCACACAAATCGGTGACTGACGTGCCCATCAAGGGGAATATATGTCCTGAGAAATCCCTCACCACATCCAGAGACCTGCAGAGAGGAAAAACAAAGTGGCAGTGGGAAACTGATCCCTGCTCATGCAGGTTTCATTAGGCTAAATAATATTTATCTATGTTCATTTATCTAGAGTCCAATTCCAGGTTTATGTGGAAGAAGACAGGCAACTCACTTGTTGGGATTTGTCTTTCGAACACTATTCAACTTCTGGAAAGCTAATAGAATTAAACTCTTAATAATATCTCTTTTTTTATACATACAGGTTTACAATATTAAACAGCAAACAGCAGATTCTTGAAGACAGACTAGAGGCCTGTCCCTAGAACATGGAACTACAGGATATGAAATTCTCTTTCAACTCCTATTATTAACAGCCTACTTTTCTAAGCCAATGCAGTATAGCTTTTCTAAACCACTAACAAATTTATTCTCATTTTTCTCAAATGTATTTATTATAATAAAAATCTATCTGTACTGATCAAGGGTTTGATGCGAAACTGAAGGAAGGCAATGAAAATCTTTCCACTGACCTCAGTACGTGTTAAGGTGCATCGAGAGAAATAGTGGGCTGGTGGTTAAGTACCATAGATAAGTCCATTGCCTAAAATTGCTGCAGGAATAGTATCTGTCTGATGCTTCAGTGTGGTTACATTTTAAAATATATTCTCTGCATGATTAGAGCAAGTATTTTCTTTAAGTGAAAAAAATGAAGCTGGTCTGACTTCTGTGTTTGAGTTCTGATGGCATTTTCCTTTTTATGCCCTTCTCAAGAGCTTGTCCAGAAAAGCATGAGATTTTGCTGAAGTGATGAGGAAATTTATACATTCAGAACAGATCCGTTACATTATGATTTTAACATGTAGTGCTGAGGCAATAAAATTTATGACTTTCTTCTTCATTGCTTTAATGAGGCATTGCCAGACACGCTGTGTATTTGCAAAAGTCTTAAGAGATAATGATTTTTAAAAGTATTGAGGTGCTGCTGCCAGCACAAATGGCCATAACACCAATTAGCTTTGCTGGATTTAGTCATTATGTTGAATCAAAGGCAAAACTGAATCACAGGCCAGTTTTCTCCTCTAGTTCGTGAGGCAAGTCAAGAGAACACACTTCTTCAGGACACATATCCTGTTGACTTTCCTCCCGTTACGTTTCCACTTCTGGCATAATCCCAGCAATTAGCAGAGCCTCCTGATGAGATTTATTATTTTTAATCCAGCTTGTTAAACAGCATAAGTATTTTCACTAACCCACCTTTGGCATGTCTGGTTTTCCAAGCATAGCCCTTCTTCTGAAGGGAGCAAGGATGGTGGCAGGACAGGGCACCACCATGTGGGATGGGTGGGATCTCCCCTGCTGCCTCTCCCCAAACACTTCCATGTTCAAACTTCCTGGACTGAGTGGGTCTGTTTGGGGAAGGAATGACAAAGCTTAGAGGGAAGCTGTTTGCTCTGGCTGGAAGTGAAGGTGGGTGGGTGGGAGCAGTGTCAGCGCTCAGGGGAAGAGCCGCGATGATCAGCGTTGGAATTTCCTCCTTGACAAGTTATCCTCCTGTGACAAACAAACCATATTGTAAATTTCTAAAAAGGTTAAATTCAAAAATTATTTCTTCTTGTTTGAGTGGAAAGTTGAAAAGAAACATGAAAAAAATTGTAAGAAAGAGATATGATGTATTTGCAAATGGCTGCACCACTCACATTGTGCCAGAGGGATGCTGCCGTTGTTTAAGGGGTAGAACTCACATTGTCCCGAAAGATTTCAGGATCTGAAATCTTCTGCTCCTTCTATTTCACTGCCAAGAGATGTGCCAGTCCCAGGAGATGGCTCGTTCAATGTTAGGCCAGCTGTCCACACTACTGAAATAGAGAATCACGGGGTAGGGACACAGCGCAGGACAACGAGGAGCTGTGCGCCTTGTTTCCAGCAGAGAGATGTAGGGGGGACATTCCCAGTGCTCCCATCTGTTATTTTTAAGTATACGGGTTTTTAACTATTCCAGAAAGGTGCAACAACTGCTGCCGATTTTATTTCCCCTAAAATCTGAATCAAGGAATAGGAAGTAGCAATTCTTCTGTTTCTCTTGAGAACAAAAATTGTTGCCGATTGACCTCTTCAGCTTCCCCTGTCTGCTGCCTAGTGAAGGGAGAAACTGGGCACAATTAGTTGTTTGTCCCACAGAAAATAGACTGGCAGAGGGAGTTTTAGCTCCTGGGAAGAGGCAGAAGGAAGGCACCAGCCCCTGTGAGGTACACACACAAAGCCTTCCCTGTGCACTGGCTTAGCACCGTGCACCTCCAGCCCTAACGGCCTCTGAGAGCTGCCTTTGGCAGAAGGTTGAATCAGTCAAAAAAGCTGCTTCTGGTTTCTAAAGATTGGGATCCAGGCATTGCCTGCTGGCTTCGTGAGCTCCCTGTTTTGGAAGCTTTGGGTTTGTAAGATCCCAAGGGCTGGTCTCCCAGCCATTGACTCAGTTGCTTTGCCATGAAGATCAGATGCTTATTCACAGGCCATGGTGAAGTCATTAGTTATGAATTTCCACCAGGCTGGACTGCAGTCAAAGCAGCTCCCCTGCCCTCGGTATTTATCTGAGCTGCGCCTCTTGGCCGATATCGAGCCAAAGTCAAGGGGTGACACCAGGACACCGGTCTGCCACAGCTCAGCCCTCTTTGAGGGCATCCCTCGAGTGGTCACAGCTGCTGGCCAGACCAAGAAGCAACCTTCATTGTGCTTTCTCAGCTGCTCCTGTGCCTGACTGGCCAGCAAAGGCAGAAAACTGTTCATTAGTTTAGCTTCTAGCTCAGGTATGAAAGGAAAGGCTTGATGGATGAACTCAGAGCTCAGTAGGGTGGGTTGTTTTAAGCGATGTGTTTTGGTAAGGTCCGGAGACCATTTATTCCTGTCTAATAAAGTAGATAAATGAAACTGGGATATTTTCTTCAAAATATTTTATGAGAACATCCATGTCTTTTCCATCTGGAAAAGATGTTTTTTGTCTTTTTTTTTTAATATCATGCTCTTTCACTTGGATGCATTGGTTACAAAACCTCCCTGCTGAGTGTACAAGTGCAACATCCTTGGGCTGTTTGATTCCTTTTCTGCCAAGGGACAGCAGCTACACATGAGGCTCTGAACAGGAGGACTTTGCTGATTTACATTAGCTGGAAGATCCTGAAGGAAAAAACCACAATCCTGCGGTTACACTCAGTAGTTCCCCTCCAGTCCACCACCTTGCAATTTCCTCTTAATCTTAATTCTTCACCAACACACCTACTTTAGTACATGGTGACACCGGAGGATGAAGGCTGTCTTGAAATAGGTGCTGTGAAAGTATTGAAAGCAGAGGAATTCCCAATCTGACCATAATCCTGAGGTGAAAGGGAGACAAAGTAGCCTGGCATCTCCTGGAGGAGAAGAAGGCCCCTCTGAAATGCACATTTTGGAGCAGCAGCCCTCAGACAGGTAGAAAGTGAGCATTAATTTGTGGATTGCAATACCCACTGAGGTTAGAGTGAAGACTCAGCTCTTTTATGTACTTGTGTTGCAAAGAGCAAGTGTTGCTTTCATTTGCAAACCCACAAATCCCATGTGAAGTATTATTTCTCTGTTTTTCGGAGCTAAGAAATGTGTCTATATAAAAGCTCTCAGAAATATTGCTCTAAGGACTGTAATTCATTGTAACTCCCAGCCCTGCTAACTACAAGGTGATTTTTCATATTTTCTAAAATTGGCAAGCTAATATTTCTTAAATCAGTCAGAAAAGAAATACTGCTCTATCCCTTGCTTATCCTTTCCTCATCAACAAGTGCAATTACAAAAACACATTTCCTGAGCTCAGGACTTTAGGACTCTCTGTCAGAGTCATTTTCCCATCCTCCAGAAGTAAATCTGAGTCCTATTACACCGGGGAAGTGTCAACTGATTCATCTTCCACCCCTGATGGCCGCAACTTCCATTCCTACCTATCAAACATATGTAATAGCTGGAATGCATGAAAAGCAAAGATATTCCAGCAGGCCTAAAACTGGAAGGCATTCGTAGAGAGGAGAAAAAATAGTAACACACGGCTTAGCTCTCCCTAGGGAACCAAGCCTCAGCTCCAGAAATGAACTGCTACGTGCTTATCAGAGGGTCTGGCTGTGGACCATCCACTGCCGTGCTGTTTAATCAGCTCAGAGGCTCACCTGAGCCGGGAGGCAGCCACGTGCGAGTGGAGACCCCGTGTGCAGAAGTCATGAATGTGTCATGCAAGAAATACGGTCTTCTGAAGCCAAGAGGAGTGAGCCCTCTCCTCACAAAGGTTATGTGTGTTTTTAATTCCAAAGCCCTGTGTGCCAGGGCTGCAATAATTGATGCCAGAGCTTGACAAGCCAAATCAATAATTAATGGGGAGTTTGTTAGTCTTGAACCAAACAACCGCAGCAGAAGTTAAATCCATCCGTACCGTGTTATGGGACCGGCGTGCTTTTAAAAAGATGAGCAGAAATTGGCAGGATGCTTTACAAGAGGTTCAGCAGGGAGCTGGGTATTTTGAATCCTTTAATAACAGCTTAATTTCACTTAAGGCAAGCCACATAGTCAGGCTCGTACAAGCACAGGGCAGCTCGTCAGAGGAGCTGAAAAGGGCTCCGTTTCTCACAGCTCTCCCCTCATACGATGAACACCTCCTTCCAGACGGGCCAAAACCACGGCTGATTTTGTGTCCTAGAGCTTGGCAAGTTCAGTTGCAATGCCAGAATTAAAAGAAAAATCAGGGCAGATGGTGCGGAGTGAGACAGTAACACCATAAGTGCAGGCATGTCCATCTGCCTGGTGGCAGGACACTAGCCTCTTAGAAGACCTTCAGCCTCGTATGGAGCCTGCCTTTTCCTGAAAAGACCTCACTGCCCAAGATCTTATCTGCTCTCACTGCAACCAGTATCACACCAGCAGGGCTGCTGAGCCCCGGTGTAAGGGAATGGGGAGCGAATCCCCCAGTGTTCATGCGGGGAAGTTATCTCGCATCAGCAGCGGGCTCCTGCTGTGTGCAAGCAGGTCAGGATGTGACTAATTTATTGCAATACGTGTTGGAGATGCAGCAGTGATAAGGTAACGTGGCCAATGCATTATTAACAGGAGGCCATGGTTAATTCATCAAACTGTGGTAGTGCTGATGGCATATCAGGATACTCCAGGATGGTTTCGTGAGCACAGACACCATTTTGTGAGAACCATGGTCTAAAGCAATGACGCAGGCCGTCCCAGCAAATGGGGCAGCCACCAGGCATCCACATTTTCACCACGTGAATCTACAGCTGGAGGAATAAGAGCAAGGTGCAGACTTTTTGCAGTCCACGCAGCAACTTTCGCCTGTTGCTGAAATATTTTTCAACATAGCCAAAGGTTAATATATGCATCGCTGGGTCTGCAATTAACGCTGCCTCTCTTGCTGTACTTCACCTTTTTATGTTAGCGTTGCTCTTGTCCGTTTGTCACAGTACCTGACATTCCCTTCATTTTTTCACATCTTCCCACATTTACAGCACAGGCCTTCTGCCCTTGAGATGGGTACGTGCAACCCCTGGCCCTGTCTCGTTTTTGAGCCCAGGCTGGTTTCCTGAGCTCTGCTTCAGCAACGCCTTGCTAGATATTACCCCAAATTAGCAGTGTATATGCACAGTGTGCTATTAATGAGGGGGTTTTTCAATTTGTGCTCAGTTGTCAAAATCCTCTTTTTTTTTCCTTTTTTTTTCTCTAATGACTCCAGTCATTGGAGTGAATTGAAGGAGAAAATAATCTGGATTTCAGACACCATGCTGGTGAACATGGTAAGGAGCTTCAGAGTAAAAAATACCAGGACAGATAGAGAAAATAGGCCTTTTCTGTTGTAGTTTTCTGAATTATTCTTTCAGCATCATAAGAAAAAATATAAGGAAGGGGAAGGCTTTTAAAAGAATCAAAGGGAATAAACACCAACTGAACTGCCTTGACTCCAGTTCCAGACTCAGAATTTTTAATAACTTTAACACATCAGAAATGCCTGTAATTCTCTGGAAACCCCCATGTCTTGTTGTTTTTCATCTTTCATTTCACCCTGACGAGAGATGAGTTTTTCTTTTTCCAGTGTAAGACAAAACTTCTCTAAACAAGGAGGAATATCCAGGTCAATAAAGCAGGAACAGGCTGCACCGTGGAAAATCCCCATCAGCTGGCTTTCCAGAGAGGTGAGGAACCAAAGGGCTTTTTCCCTGCCAGGAATTCCTGTCTCCCAGAGACACTCAACCAGTTTTAAAAGACCAGCAGAAAACTCTCCAAAAAAAAAAAGGGTTTTTTCTCCCCATGGGAAAAGAGAGGGTTGCATTCTCTTCCTCTTACAAAACCCTACATTTTCTTAACCGGGAGCTGGATGTATTTCTGGTCAGTGTCCTACAAATCAGCTTGCGTCTCATTCTCTCCCCTTGTTCACCAGCCAGCAGAAGGGCTGTTCTTACGTTTCTATTTCACGAGGGTGGGTGACGATGTTTTACTGGCCTTGGGAAGCAGTTAGCACCAGGAGCCCCACTGGAACATCCTCCCCTGCACAACTGCCTGCTCACAGCAGGTATTTGTAGGCTGGCTCCCATTGACAGCACCCAGCCAAGACGTAGTCAGAAGTAAAATATGATCCTTAGGTCTGTTGTTTCCCTAAACCGACTATCTGAAGGCAAAAATCCTTCAGCAGGTAATTTAGCCAGGCACTAATGATATTTTATCCCATTTGAGTAATCCCACTCTCAGACATAAAAGCCTGAGGTGTCGCAGTAGCAGCTCTCTGGCATGCTCAGGCAGCCAAGTCCAGCCCTTTTTATTCTGTTCTCCTCTTGGAAGTATTGGATGTATTCAAAAGCATTATGACAATTGCACCACACAGAAAAAAAAAAAAAAAAAAAAAATCACAATAATGAAGGGTATGTGGGAGTGAGCCATGAATTCCTACGAAAATTGTTTTGAGTTCATGTGCATAAAAAAAGAGCAGTTTTTATTCTAGGCATGACTGACAAAAAAATGTGATGAGCTAAAGCTGGGAAAAATATTTTGCATTTACTAAATGGTGGCAACTTTTCCACTTTTTTTTCCTGGACCAGCTCTGTAGAGAACAATTTGTAAAAAATATTTTATTTTCCCTTTTTCATCAAAGCCAGAAGAATCCTGACTAATTACAGCAACAAAAAACAGGTAAAACAGCATTTTGCCCAGGAACTCACAGTGAAAATAATCTCAGGCTAATGCAGCAAACACATTTATTTAAGTTCCATGTATTTTTCTAAATTTTAACTGTGGGCAAGGTGAGCATATTTATTTGAGACCTGATGCTGCCACCCTGCCTTATCTGACGACTAAGAAATTTCAAATAATTACTGGAAAAATACACAATGGGAAAGTACTCATCTGCCTCTGATTGAAAATTACTTTTTATTTTTTTCCCTTTTACCCTGTCTATGCTGCATAAGCCTGTTCCTATCCTCATGCTATGTGCCACAAGAGGAGTTTATCACTTAGCACATGATGTCTCCTTCCCCAGATGAAGCCACCCAGACTCGCCTTGCACATCAGCCCTTGAAGGATCAGGTATTTAGAAATTCTGGCAGGGCAAGCACTGACGATTTGTGCTGGGGTGAGTGTCCCTGGCAGGAGTTCAGCAAGAAGGGCAGCAGTGTTGTGGAGAGGCAGAGGTGCTGATACGTTTGGGATGCCAGGAGCAGCTTCAAACAACAAACTGCTCTGCTGGATTCAAGTATGGACCACTAGGATGGAGTCAGCACAAACAAGTGCCTCCAAAACCAGTGGGATTGCGCCCTTTTTTGCTCCTTCTTTATGTTCTGCTGCATCTGCAGCAGTGGTGGCCTTCGCCAAGAGAAGCAGCTGGAGCCACGAGAGGTGGCCTGGCAGGAGGAGAGCCTTGCAGACCTGCCTTCTACTGAGCTTTCTCCTTTTGCTCAGTTTTATTTTTGCTTTTTTATGACACCGGCAGCCATATTAAATATGCAAAGGCATGAATTCTCGGGGCAGCATGAGTTCAAGCAGCTTTGCATAAGGGCCAGGAAAGGGCAGGACCTCCTCCGTGGTGGGCAGACGTGGGGGATGCTCAGAAAACCCTCCTCTCCGAAGCAGGTAACCCACAAAATGCCACAGCAAATCCCACCTGAGGACCCCCAGACACTGCAAATTAGGAGTGAAGAGACACTTCAGCAAATTGGAGAGTTCACTGCAACAGAAAGAAGAGGGAGAATGTTTTCAAGTGGGACATCGTTATTTTTGTCAAGTGTTTACCAAATAGCAAGTTGGAATATTATTTCAAAAATTCAGCCAACCCTAACATTACCCAAGGCTCACCAAGGACAAGTGGGATGCGAAATAATTTTTACTCCATATTAGAAGTGGATACAGACTGCCTGACTTTATTGGGCAAATTAATTCCATGCTAGCCCAAGGTAACTGTAAGGTAACTGTAACAAGGTAACTGTATTTTCTATCATTTGGCTTTTTTTACCAGAAGGTGGATGTCTGCTAGTTATTTTAAAATATTCCCACTCTTCCATAAGCTTCCAAATGGATGCCTTAGCTTTGAATTTGAAGTAGAAATAGGTCAAAACAAAGCAGCAGACACCAGTTTCTCAGTGCAGTGATGCCTTGTGAGCCATTTGAAGTGCAGGTGCTTTATCAGTGGTGGATGATATGTTCTGTTAGCAGTCTATGAGGGCACTCACACTGGAATAATTACAGACATAAGCCCTGAATGAAGGGTACTTCCAATAACTGATCTACATTGGAGAGTGTTTTGTTTAATTACCTGCCACTTGGCGCTGCACCTCCCGTAGCAGTGTGGAAATGAGCTGTCATGCAAACATCTTGAGGGATCTGCGGTGCCACCGGAGCAGCTTGGCTAACACTGGCACTGTCCTACTTACGTACATGTGGTAACCCACACTATATTTATTCTGATCTCCTCTCTCACCAGCTCTCTGTTTTCACTGTACCTAGAAGAGAACAACTCTAGGTCATACCATATGGGCTTGAAAACCACCTGGCATCCTATGTGGGAAATTCAAGAAATGAGCCGTAGTGACACTGCTCGCTAAATGCTGCAAGGAGATCAATTCACGGCTATTTTCATACTGCTGTGACAGGAGAAGCTAATTCCAGACACTTTGAAAATCTAGCCAATGTGTTGTGAAGGCTGAGACAATATGGGCTGAGAGCAAGGGCCAGGAGCAAATTCTTTCCAGGGAAGCTGAGCAGGCTGAGCATGTGTTAGATATTCAGGGCCTTTCTAAATCGGTGGCTAATGTAACTGCAGTAGCAAACACCCCTTGCACAGATCCTTTCCCTTCGAGGATTCAGGAGGTACTGCAGTCACCTTTTGCCAGCCTGCATTCCTCCACCTCTCTGAGTCTCGACTGCTCAAGCAGGCAGGAAAATGAAAGGCTTAAATCTGCACAAACACTGTCAGGAACCAAGGAGGTTATCAACTCACGTTCCCTTTTAAAAGTGACTCTCTTTGGCACGGATCCTCCAGGGTATATTTAGGGCAGATGAAACCAGTGGCAGCCAGGGACCCAGATGTCTCTCTGGTATCCAGGCCCTCCCAGCCCCCTGAGTAGTGCTAGCCAGGGCCTTTGAGAGGGATCAAGAATTCATTTTGAAAAGGACAATTGAGGCAAGATAAAGCTGGCCAACATTTTTGTTCAGCCATCAAATCCAAGTGCCATTTGCCTGAAACCTTCCCCTTTCCACCGGACCTTCTGGAGAATTAGCACAGAACAGCCCTTGCTTCTTGCCTTCGTCTAATTCTCTCTGTTTTCCCCAAATATTCACACTGCCTGCATTCTCCTCTTACTGCACAGCACCTTCCCCAGGCTTTCCTCTTCCCTTGAAGCCCTGATGAAGTCCGAAGGAGGCAGGACTTGAAGAAGGAGGTTTAAAGGAAACTCCTGAATGGCGATGGCTGAGAGGTGTGTGAGGCCAGCCTGCGCCTGAAAACAGACAGGATGGAAAGGAATTATTCATGGCGTTCCAAGGGGTTATAAAGAAAAATAATGAGATGAGATTTAAGAGAGAAATCTTAATGCTGAATATGAAGGAGAGTTTCCTGACAGTGAGTGCTTGAGGTCTAATGTTTTCTGAAGAGAAGCGATGGAAAAGATATCACAGACAGCATTAAAGGTGTGCTGGCGAAGGCACATCAGGCAACACTACCCTACTGAACCAGAATCAGTCCTTTCCCTCTTTCCCCAAACCCTTTGCTTCATAACAGTCATGTTACACTAACACATGTCCCCACTAAAACAGTCAGGAACAGCAGGACTGCCTAATTTTTGTCACAGAAGTGCAGAAGGCTCACAGGAGTTCCTCTGAAGTGTGTCACCTATGCTCTGTCAGGCTTTTGCTAAATTCAGCTACTAGAATTTGGCTACAGGGTTACTTCTTTACAGATTTTATTTACATCAGCATTTTTAGCCTCTAGTTAGCAATTTCCATCTTACTCAGAAACCATTTTTTGCCTAGGCCCAGCAATAAGATCACAGGCCAGTTCAGACTACTTTCTCAAGGAGTACCTAGGCATTGAAGGAAGGGAATGTCTTCACCTAGTTGAGAGATTTTTGCTGTTCTTAATCAGAAATTTTTTTTTGAAGTTTAGCTCTAGGTAGGAGAAAAAAACAAGCCAAAGTTTCCAGATTTACCACAGGCTTTGCACATCATCTTTGTAATCCACACTGTCTGTGGGGCCCAGCTTCAGACACAGGCCAGGTGATCTTCTAAAAGCTTGCCCTGACCCAGCGGGTGACCCTGAACATTTTCATGAAAGTGGAGCTAATGAGTTATTTCCCTTTTTAAAGTACTGAAGTGTCTGGCCCTCAAAAATGTGATGTGGGAGATTGATATTAAGAAATAAATAAATCAACAAATTTGATAATTAACTGGATTCAGCATGAAACAAGTCCTGTGTTAAACCTAGACCCTGTTTCATGGGTTAGGTATGTGCCTATCATTAATGGATAAATGAATTGGGGTGTTTTCCTATTAATATGAAGTAAGATTGAGACTCTGATCCTTGAGTCTCTTTGCCTAATCTCCTGCCTCTCTTTCTGTCGCTGTGAGGGAAGCTGGAGAAACACAACTGTACCTTTAGCCTCCGGCACTGTAGCTGGAGCCTAGCATTCATCACACACTGTAGGATTAGATGAGAAGGAAGGTAATTAAGCTTTTCTGTCCCAGAAAGAAAAGAAGATAGACATGCAGAGATGCTTACAAGCATCTTTGTTACTTATTTCAATGTGGAAATAGGTGCACAGGAAAAAAATATCAGTTTCCAAATCAATAGCATTCAATTTGTGCAGATGAAAATGGGTGCAGAAACGGGGCTTTGTGTTAAAAATGTCATATTGGCTCAGAAAAAGCCAAAGTCTGTTTTTAAAGCCTGTAATAATTGTTCTGGGTATTGGATCTAATCTTGAAATATCCCAGTGATGAAACATATGAATATCAAAGCAGGGATTACATTCACTGTAACTTCAGAGTGTTTCCCCAGCTCCCTTCAGGTGGATTTAGGGATGCTTGTTTAGTTTTCATTCACTGTAGGGCTAAATCTCACCATACAATAGGAGCACATTACTTAGAAATTACTTCTGAAGAAGTGAAAATTTAATTTCTCCTCTGCACTGGCCCATAGTGAAATATATCTACAGATAGCAGTGAGGGGTAGCTGGGGGTCCCGGGGTGGGCTGGGTGTGCTACCTGTCCCTGTGCCCCTGGAGCAGAGCAGGTCCCATCACGCTGAAATCACAAATCACGCTAAGATCGTATGAGTAATACAGCTGTGGGAGATGGTTACAGCAGCTAGGTATTTTCCTCTTTTAAAACTGTACAATTCCCTTCCTGATACAAAAAAAAAAAAAAAGGGAAAGAAAAAAAAAAAAGCCAAAGAAGTAACAAGGCATTCAAACAACTTTACAGCAGCAAAATGTAATTCTAACTAACCATACCCAATCCTTTTCTCCAACTACTTCTAAAAGTCTGCATAAGAAGTGGTGTGTTGCTGCACAAGATCCAGCTGGGCATTGCAATACACTGGGGTAGCTCAACTACGCACAGAGAGCTTAAGGATTTGTTCTCTGTCAAAAATCTATCAAAATTACTCTCAGGAAAAGGATGTGAGTATTCAGACATGTAACTGTGTGCCCTGTGCGTGGAAAGCAGTGGGTGATGGCCAAAAAGCAACTTCCTATACAGGGTATTGTTTTTTTCTAAAGCTATCCTGAAAACGTAATGCATCGCTAGTTGACACTTGTTTTATTAGTAAATATGAATGTCAATGAAATGTTAATGTGACATTTTATCAGAATGAGTACATTAATTTAATTATGTAAAGATCCTCATTAATTAGATTCTCTAATTGCCATGTTATTTGCTTCCTAAGCCCCAAATTATTAGTATGATCTTTTTGCAATAGTTTCAACTCCAATATCTGTATAGAGCCACTAGACCCTCAATGATCTCCATACCCATTTAATAAAATGCATTCTTTCCAGTGACATTAGTGGCAGAAGTGCTTTGTTTAGTTATTGTGTTAATCATTATCGTAGCTCCTGGGCTTTGCTCAGTAAGACCCTCCTTGGGTTAGTCGCTTGAAGTAAGGCTCCTCCTTGCTTTTGCAGAATCTTCAGCAGGGGGAAATAATCTGACAAAGGGCATAGGTGAATCAGGGGTTTGGTGATATTTTACAGTTCAGCTTTGGTTATGATTCAGGACTTTTGTCAAACTCAAATATCACTCAAATGTGATGGGACTCCAAACCCAAGCCAAAACAGTCAGTATCATTTCTGCAAGCATATATCAAAAATATGCAGTGTCTCTGCTTCTAATTAGCCCTACTCTGTGCCCTGTTGCACTGCCGTGTTCCGGTGTTTCTTTGCAGACAGTCGTGACAGTCTCTATTCTGTCACCCGGATGCAGGATGAACTCAAAGTGCTATTTTTCTTTTAATGACTTTATCTGGTTAATTAAAGCCAGACAGAGTGTTTGTAAGTCAGATGATAAAATCAGATAAGCTTTCTCTTGTAACCATGTTGTATTCATACCGGCCATCCCTACCAACAGGCAAAGCCTGCATGGCTGATCCAAAAAAACAAAAATTCTGCTCAATTTTCAAGGCTGCCCTTTGAACACTCTGATTAGGGCTGATCATTTTTTCCATGTGCTTCAGTTCACCTAATACTGCGGGCTGCTGCATTTCTATCTTCAACAGCCAGCGATGTTATCTCCATCTTGCCCCAAAGCTGCCTGCCCTATCTGCCTGGAAGCTGGAGCAAAGGACTTCGCCAGGGTGCTTATGGTAAGCGTGTTACAAATGAGAAGATGCTGAAAAGGTTTTCAAGCTTGATAAATCATTGCATATTTTTGTGCTGGCCACGGCTGCAAATTCAGAATCGTGAGGGTGTGTTTCGGTACATTAAGCAGTTTTCTGGCACCTGAAGTTCAGCATCAGAAGTTCCCGTTGCAGTTGGTGACACACGTGGCTACGAGGCTGCTGCTTGCCTTTTCTTATAAGTGCCAAGTGCTCTTTACAAGCCAAGCACCGGGGTCAAGAGCACCATCCCAGGAATAAAATATTATGCTGCACTCTAGCAAATGGATATTCGGGAGGGCGGAGGCTGTCAGAATCGTTTATTTCCAGCTTATGATGAGAGAAAGCAGAGCGCTGCGCAGCAGTGACCCACCAGCTTGCTGTCTTTGGAGGAGCCCAGCGCTGCAAGGAGCTGAGGAGAGCCTCAGCACATGGGATTTGCAGACGGAATTAGCATTTGAGGCTCTGTGTGGCAGATTATGTGCCCACGGGGTGATCAGCCACACAAATCCTCTGATACACAGCTCCGTTTCAATTGTGTGCTCCGATAAGTAGATTAGCAAGCACAGAGGGAGCTTTGGGCAGAAATAGCTGCTTCTGTCCATCTGTCCTGCAGGAGCTCCCTGCGGCAGTGGCTGGGATGTAATGGGGACCACGGGAAGGCTGTCCCCACCATCTCCTGGGGCTGCAGGAGATGGGACAGGCTTGTTCTCTCTGCATGGCTCAGAAGACACCACACAGTCTCACAGGCCACTGGCTGTGGCCCCACAACCTTGTTTTCGTTTGTTTTCCCATTTTGTTCGTGTTCGTCCAAGTGGAAATGACTAATTTGTTCCAAAGGACGCTGGTGAAGAACAACATATTTATGTCCCCTCCACAGCTGGCCTGAGTCTGTGCAGGAAATGCAGGTGATTTATCTGAGGCCGCTTGCAAGCACAGAAGGTGGACTTCCTGCACAGCACATGAGCACACGCTGCTGAGCCCTGGGAAATAGCTCTTTCCTTATTTTATTTCCTCTTCTTTTCCACTTTTTCCTTTTTGTGGGGGTTTCCAAATTCCCCTCAAAGTGTGGTCATGTTTCTGTAACATTACTTATTCCTCTGACACCTAACAAAGTGCTCTGCCCCTTTTACTGCAAGCCTTTTTCTGCATGTCTGTGTTTTCTTACATCTTTCCTGGTTAACAGCCTGCATACTTGATCACTCTCAACCGCAGCTGCTGAGCTAAATGTAGTAGAAAACCACATTAACGTAATCTCTGTAGTGATGAAATGAATCCAGTACACACCATAAATCTTAAAAGTATTCCTAAAAGCATGAACTCATTATAGATTGCATACATCTACTGTTACCAGAAGCTCGTAGGGATGAACCTAAAAGCTTTCCTCCTTTATGAGAAACTAGGCAAATCTAATAATCCTGATAAGCAAATAATTTTAATAGTCTCATGGTGGTGTATTGGCAGTGGGTACCCGGACAGCCCCAGCAGCTAGCAGCGGTTCTCCTGGCACAAATGCACAGGACAGATTGAATCCTGCACCTCTTACCCTCACCTTTTCCTTGTGACCAGCCTCTCTCCTCTTATTCCTTTAACGTTCCCAAGCACTACGTTATCACAGATGTAGGGAAAAAATGTTTGTTTGGAAGCAGCTCACCTCTCTGCTGCGGTGCATATTTGCACAACACAGGTAGTGCTATGTCTTATTAGCATGCTTCCTGGCATCCTAATAAGCAGGATTACAGCCCAGCCAGGTTTCAGCATCCTGAACTGCAAGGGATAATTCCCATATGGTCTATACAGGCCACGGCTGCTCTAGAAGCATCAGGATATTAGCAGGCAAGAGGAAAGCTTCCCACAATTTCAGTGCAAGCACAATTCAAAATCTTTATCTTATTAATATTTGATGTGTTGTTCTCTTTCATCCTCGCTGGAGAAATCAGAGGAGTTAAAGGAAGCAAAACAGTTTTAAGCCCTCACTTTTGGGTCCTGAAGGATCGTGAACCCCACTTGTCTCCCTTGACGTGCCACGTGGCCATCGGCAGCTCCCAAGGAGGGTGCTGTGCCGTGAAGCCGTAGGCTGTGTACCTAATGCCAACGTTTTCATACGTTTTAGTTTGTCTATGCCAAAAAAACAGTCTGTCAGGGTGGGGAAACACAGCAGAAGGCAGGAAACATCCAGTGCAAACAAGAGGCCAAACATCTCCAATTTACGTCCCCAGCTGGTTTCCGGCCATTTTTGTGGATGTAAATCAGACCCCATGCTTTGTGGACGTAAATCATAAATCATCCTTTGTGGAGAGGCAGCGTCGAGCACCCACCTCCCTCCCAGGCTGCCGAAATCGCTAACACCTGCCTGAAGAGCTGTGCAGGGATGGGCTGCTTGGTTGCACTGGGCCCATATTCTCCATAATATTCATAT
Source organism: Stictonetta naevosa (assembly GCA_011074415.1). Classification (NCBI taxonomy): domain Eukaryota; kingdom Metazoa; phylum Chordata; class Aves; order Anseriformes; family Anatidae; genus Stictonetta; species Stictonetta naevosa. Next base: position 33,022,676 of record CM021702.1, read on the forward strand.
TTGTCCGTGGCAGGGACGTGGATCATCATCTTTTTGCATTTAATGCAGGCTAGTCATTAAAACTGTGTGACCAGAGTGTGATTATAAAAACAACGAGAACGGTAGCGAGGTTTTATAATTCATGGCAGCACACTCCTCCACCGAACCAGGGGAACACAGATCCTCCTGCCGAGCTGTGATTCAATCAGGAAGGCTTTAATTTCAGGTGCAACCGGCTAGTAGGGTTCCTGCAGCTGAGCCCTGATCCTGCACCTCGCTGCCGGGGGGGTCAAAGGGCTCTTGGTGTGCTGCCGGACAGACAGACGGACACTGCATGTCCCCACAGGGCTCAGCTCTCCACCAGCAGCCTCTTAGGCCCCTTTTCTTCTGAAAAGCATGAGTTAAGTGAGTTTTCCTTTTGCACAGGGAAAGCCATAGAAGTTTTGCTCTGCGATGCTCTCTTTTATTTTTTAAAATGCAACCAGGAGCATATGGGAGTATATAAACAAAGCTTTCCTGCATCTCCAGAAATATGCTCTTCCAAACCTCAAACCATCCTTTCTTTTGAGAATATACATTTTTTGAAATGATATAATTATAGTCTTATCTCAGAAAACAAGGGATTTGTGCTTGACCTTCTCCTGGCAGCTAGAGCTCACATGTAAATCTCTCTGCAGATTAAGATAATGAGTTCGTTTACACAGGTGTAGCCCAACCTGCTGCCAGACTGCTGAGCTCTATCATGGCAGACCTGTCCTGCCTGATGGACCCAGACCCCCTGCGAAAGCCCTTGGGACTTTGCGAGTGCGCAGAACAAAAGGTGGGACCCCCAGGGACAGCGGCGCTCCCCCAGGTTGTCACCGGGGCACCAAGCACATCGGCCTGGCCAGGGATTGCACAAACACTTTGAACACCATTTCCCCCGCTCAGAAGCTCCTTTGCCTTGCTCCTTTGTCTCACTCCTCTCCAAAATCGAGCTGGCATGCTTATTTTAAACCAAATGTTCTCCATGTGCAATTCCTTTCTGGGCCCTGTGGTGCTACTTCCCACATGTGCATTTTTTCCATTGTCCTCGGCAATTATAGGAGTCAAATGCCAAGGGGTGGAAGATATTTTCTGTTGCCACAGCATCTAGCTTCCCAGCTGGTCTCTCCCGCAGGCGTGGAGCTACCTCTAGCCCAGTTATATGTGTAAACGCGTGGGGTTACTTCAACCCCATATGCTTCTTTTCTCACCTTTCAACATCTTTGAACGTTTTTCCAAGAACTTCCTTGCATAATTTCCACATGGGTTCAAGACACAAAATTTCCCCAAATGTCTCCTCTAACACGAGGAGGGTTCTGGGTTAGTGCTGCCAGTTCATCCGCAGGCACAGCTGTGACAAAGCTGCGTGCTTCCCCACAGCTCCCTGACACGTGGCTTTTGCTCAAAAAGTAACCCAATTTTTGTTAGCTTTCCAGTGCTCCACGCTGGTGATGGTCTCCTCTGGAAAAATTCACGTCTGTGCCTTCCACCCCAAATCACTTTTCCTATAAAAAGGTCGGAGTGTTGTCTCATAGGAAATGTATTAATTTGGTTTGTTCTAATTGCCGAGGGTTACAATATGGTCCTCGGTGAAAGGTAGCTTAAAACTTGTTCACAAAATAGTGTGACACCTCTCTTCTCAGGCAGGACAGATGGCATAAAACTATTGACAAAAATCATTTACTACACTGGAACAAGTAAATATTAGTAGGATCAGACTGTGATTTTTTTTGTTTGTTTTACATTTTTAATATATTTTATGTAAAACTGGATTCTAAGCTGCTATAAATCAGCATGTCTTTATTGAGTCAGTTGTGACAGTTGAAAATCCAGCCCCTGGCTTTCACATCTATTTGAGAAATAGTTGTAGACAACAGAAAGAAAGAAAAGGAAAAAAAAAAATCTTTCAGTAACATTGAAGTTGTGCTACGTACTCCGCAGTTCAAAGGTTGGCGTTTCTGACCCTGAAAGGAAAGCTGAGCTCAGCATTGCAGAGTGGAAACCATTTGGAAAAGGGTGGAAAGCAGGGAGAGCCATTTCTCTGTCACTCGTGATTGAAATGGACATTTCTGTGATGGTACCAGCAGCCAGAAAGGAGCTGGACTCACGGCACCAGCAGCATGGAAGTCCAACATGGTGCTGCCAAGCCAAAATCCGCAGTCAGTAGGGGAAAAATCCCTTGGCTGGGTACTTCCATAAACACCAGCAGACCCATTTCACATTAATTGTTCTGCCAGCCTTGCAACAAGATGGAGAGCTATAAAATGACAAAGGAAATCCTGCTCCTTGCTGGGAGGGTGCGTGGCCAGAGGAGCACCCAGTGAGCAATTCCCAATCTTCTCAAACTTGGCCCAAATCCTTTAAGGAGGAAAGCACCAAACCAGGTCCTCCCTGAGGAGGAAAGGGATGCTGAGAGGACACCAGTGTTCAGACAGCCTCCCAAATTATGCACCAGCCATGAGCTGTGTTACTAAACACTCCGACTCCCACCTCCAGTTAGCAGCCCTACAGCTGTGTAATTGGTGCTTCTATTGATAGCGAGGAAAACACTGATTCACACGGGAACACGCGCAGAATACATTTAAGAAAACATCCAAAGCTGGGCCAAGAAAATCAGATTAGCTCCTGAGCGGGCAGAGAATGGGCCACGGCAGCGTGTATTTCCCCCACATCAAACCACCCCCAAGTGCCACGCCAGCTCGTGTAGGGGTGAGTGCTGTTGGGCGATGTGATGTCCCCTCTGAGTCTGCACGAAATGCACGAGCAGCTGTCAGACATCACAGCTCTCTGGCCGGGATTAAGCAAGACTGTGCGTGAACTGAGGACCTAAATTAATTTTAAAAATCCCTCGGTAAGGCATGCATGCTCCACAAACCCGTACAGTTCTGCAGAGCTGCCCAACTCTTCCACATTGCAATTCTTTGTTCTATTACTACAACAAGAGGGAAACTGAATTATATATATATATATATTTTACATTACATTGCTAAGGGTTACCATACCTTGGAAATTAAGGCTTATGCTACAATGTCAATGTTACTTCAACTACACAGGAGGAGATTACACAGTCTCAGAAGACCATCTGGTAAGAAATTGTTTTTGAAAGACATAAAAGCCAACAGATAGCACTGTTCATCAGCCCCACGCCATCAGAAACCATCAGTTTCATCTTTGTACAGCGAGCATCCAAGTCATCAGTCACGTAATTTAGAGTGAGAAATATATAAAGATTTTGTTCAGTGGCAATTACAGTTATAAAGACCAATAGAGAAATCATTTGCCGTGCTGCCAGCTCAGGGATTACAGATTTGATGTGTGGTTTCGGTGACCTCAGGGTATTAAAAGTGATATCCCTCTCGGCACTGTAGATTGAAAAGTATTGATGAGAGAGTCAAGATCAGAGAACAGCGGCTTTCTAAGACGTTCCTCTGCTTCTGCCCATTTACTGCTACATTAATCTTTCCTTGATCTATTAAATTCCATTTTTGTGGACGTTTATTCTGGGGACATGTAGGAAATGAGCTGAACCTGTATCCCATCAACTGGCACCCTAAAAAGATTCCGGATCCAAATCCAGGAGGATAGGAAAGGAAATATGTCACTTGGGAATGCAAGAGATGAGATTTTCACCAACATGTGACAAAGATCACAACTTCCTTTCAACAAGGGGTATTGCCATCAAGGATTTTTACTAAAACTGAAAACATTTCCATTTTGCCAAGTTACAGAACCACACCATAGCCCCTGTTATCTTCCTAAAGATGGAGAAAATGGTCCTGCATGGCCTGAGCTGGTCAAGAAACTCAAAAATTTGTAAGGGCCTAAAGAAGACTGGGCTTTGTAAATCTGGCACTGCGTACCCAGAGCTATTGCCTACACCCTACAGCTCTCATAAAATGTGTCTGTCTCAAAGACCTTCAGACAGACTGCAAAGGGTACCAAAAACTTAATATAGACTGTCATCAGTACCTAACAAGCACCCATGCAAAGGAGTGGTGCCAGCACCCTTGGTGAGGTTTAGTGCCACAGGCTTTCTGGAGAGGTCATTTCTGTAATGCAGGATCACAGAATGATGCAGTTCAAGCAGAAGTAGAGCACATGACATGGATTTCCCTGTTCTTACATAGTTTATCTGATGGAAAACTGAGGTTTTATGGTTTTAGAATTGTAACTTCAGTATTGGCTCTTAGGGGCCTTGAAGGACTTCGGTCTGCTTCAGCGCTTGGCATCTTTAGCCCTTAATGGCCCTCAAAATGTTCTCCTTGAAGCAGCAAGTGAGTTATCTGCCTTGTTGAGATGATGAGCTGTTACCATGTGTGGTGCCAGCAGGACCCAGAGATGGTCCTTTCCATACAGCCTTGGGAAAGGCGGTATCGTATTCCTGTCTGGAGGAAGAGGAATGGTTCTTCTGTTCCTTGTCATGGCCCCATGAGTCTTCCAGAAATGGGGATGAGCAACATGCTCGTTTGGGGCAGCTGTACATTGGGCAGGGAACCCACTACAGTAAATATATTTAAAAGGAAACATAATTTCATTTGGTAGATTCCTGGGAAATTCACATTTACCAAAGCTGAAACCTTATTTAATCTCACTTTAAGGGGTGGCCAACGTTCAGAATTATGCATGACTTTGTTGCTCATAATCTCAACAAATTTCAGCATTTAGGAGGATTTTCAGCATAAAGCTCAGCTCAAAACCCTACAGGAGCCGATCAGCATTGTGCATGCTATGGTGACACTGCCCACAGCAGTGTCGCAGCCAGGACAGGTGTCTTGAACTGCAGTCACAGGCTGCAAACAGCACGTAACCCACAGCCTGCTGGCAGGGAAGGACTATTTCTGGCTCACAAATCCCCCCGGCATTTCACTACTAGAACATAATAGTGTAGACGTATCCTCCAGCCAAGCAACTGCATATCAAATCAGTTTGAGCAGGGCTGAATAAAATGCAAGAGGTGCTGGTATGGACGCTGAAGAATGGGATTTCAGAGTGATTGCTGTATGCCGTTCCATACGTACAGAACGCCGTTACGGATTTATGCAACAGTGCTAAGCAAGCTGAAATAATAATAATAATAATAATAGATCTATGTTGAGCATATGCTAGATTTTCAGCTTGTCTGCCTATAAGAAGCAACTGGCCAGAGCATTATTTGTTGTCATTCAGAGTCCCCCCCCCCCACAGTGCCAAGGGGATGCGGGGCTGTGTTGCTGCTGGGACTCACTCAGCATCCTTGGCCACATCCAGCTCTCAGCCTCAGCAGCCTTTTCACTCCATGGCTCAGTGGAAATTGCTCTTGATGTGTGCTGGTGTTACTGATGAAAGGAGAAGAGTACCACACGTGACGTCCATAATCAAAGAGGAAACGTCCACAGCCATACTGTGATGACTCTGAAGGTGCTCCAGGTGCATGTGACAGAGACCCCAAGTGCTGACTTACAGCTCCCACCTCTATCTGAAGGTGTTCACAGCAGTGTTTGGGAGCAATGCACCTCTACCACTGATATTTGTGCTCTGTTAACACACGTGGTTCAACAATAACCACCTGCACACCCGGACCTCGCTCCTCACACCTCCCCAGCTATGCATCCAACCTATTTTTCTTCCTTTGCGTTATCTGATTTGTATTCTCCAGACACAGCCTTAATTTAGGATTTAGAAAATAATCTACATGTTCTGGAGAAAATCAAACTTTCTTTTTCATCTCATTGTCTCCCTCGCTGGCAAAATCTTATTTTATGCCTTTCTCTTGCAATCCATCTTAATGGTTGCAGTGGCACAAGTAATATATCTCCGTGCCTGATGAACTGACAGACACTTCAATGCTTATATCTAAGTCTTTGTGAGGCATCTAAGAGCAGAAGAGGAAAACATTGTATCCAAGCAGCACCTCACTTTTCCTCACATACAGAAACTAGCTCTGAGAACCTAAGCAGCCCATCCTCTTTCACGGTTAAGATCAAACAAATGAGCACCCCAACATACGGACCCCAGGAAGCCCAATCCACCTCATCTAGGCTTCTCCTCCCTCCATCTGATGTTGTACTAGATTTTCTTTATTCCAGTTAGGACAGAGGGAAAATGACCTTGCCAGTGTGGTATTTGGTTAATAGGGGTCTGGAAACCCCTGGCTGCAATTCCTCCTGATCTTTCATGGCACTTTTTTTTGTGCAACACTCACATCTGTGCCAGAAGCAATGAGTCTAGCTGATAAAATGCAATTCAAAAGAAAATGCAGATTTTCACAATAGGATGCGTATCTGAAAATCGTTAAACTAAGCAACAGGCTTAAATACATCTTGCATTATTTCCATACACAATGATGTTTATTATCAGAAACCAGCTTGTGTTACGTCCCCAGCTGAAAGAAAAACAGACAAATGCCCATGCTACATCACAAATTCAGTTTTTTATATCTTTATTATTTTAACTTAGGTTTCTCTGACTGTAGACACTTCAGCTCACAAAGGCTGAGCTAAATTTCAACACTGAAACAAAGTCACGCTTCTGAGGAAGTGCCAGGGAAGGCTACCCATAACCAACCTAATTTTGTCACAATTTACAACATTTTTGTAAGAGCCTGAGAAGGGGGAGGGATTTCAGGAATGCTCTTGTGCACTGACATTACAGGCTAGTCCTTGTTAAGTTAGGTGGTGATGGCAACGGTGAATAAGCATTGATTGTTGTTACCCCTAACAGTTATATTTTAAAAGACAGTTATTGCAGATGAATAATGTATAAGCTTGAAATCACTTCTCAAGGTACTTGAAGCCCTTAGCTGAGATGCAAAGCACAGCACAGCATATTGCTTAGATTGCCTTCAAAGTGTTCTGCTTTATTGTTCTGAAACACTGCATAACCATTTCCCTTCAAACATCACTTTGTATAAATCACACCTTCCAAAAGCGGCGAGGATTTGTAAGAACAAAGCTCCTACGGTGCCTCTGCCTCATCACCACCTCAAGCCCAGGCTGGTGGCTACATCCAGGAAACAGAATCTGATTTTTCTGAGACCAAAATCACATCACCGTGTCACCACAAAGGCTGCTGCCTCCTCTCTGCTTGTTATCCAGAGGTAATGCTTTATTGATCCCCCACTAACTGATCAGGCAAATGTGCCTCCTGATAAACATCGAGACATAAAAGCCTGAGCACAATGGGTACCTCGATGCTTGCTACCCAGCTGCTTTTTTCTTCCTGGGCAGCCCCTTCCAATACTTGACCACCTTCTCCATGAAGAAATTCTTCCTGATGTCCAATCTAAACATCCCACAGCACAACTTGAGACCGTTTCCTCATGTCCTGTCAGCTGCCAGCTGAGGAAAGAGATTGACACTCTCCTTGCTGCATAGTCTTGAGCCCCAAAGAATCAAAGCTGGCCAAGCCGGCCTCATCCCCCAGCGCTCAGTGTCTTTGCAGACTCATTAGGGGCAGACTGTAATTACCCAGCTGTGTGCTTTCTGTCCCACATCTGTGATGAAGCAAGGTGGTCTCTGCCCTGTTATTTTCTTGGTGTTTCTTTCTTACTAAGGGCCAGCATTTTCACATCTCATAGCACAACTCAGAGGGATGTCGTGGCTTAGTCTTGTGCTCTCCTGGAGCCACGCCAGCCCCAAACTCATGCCCTGAAGGCTCGGTTTCCAGATCCTGGCAATCCAAGGGGGGACCAGATGGGGAGAAGTGCAAATTGAGCATGCGAGAGCACTGCTGGAGCAAACCCACTGACCTAAAGATGGGGTGACTCCATGAGGTGTGTGGAGCAAGTTCAGGAGACTACCAGGAAAAAAAAAAAAAAAAAAAAAGTGTGTCATAAATGTCCTGGAACTTGTAAACTCTCTTGGAAAGTGGGAAAGTTCCAGTTAAAATAAATATATATATATATTAGCAAGATGCAGCCAGCTGAAACTTGTGGCAAATTCCTGCCAGCCAGCATCCACCACTGAAATTGTATAAACTTTTCACTTTCCTATACAAAAGCATTGGAGAGAGAGCTACAGAAGTCCAGGCAGCAAGTGCTGTTACTGCACAGAGCCCTGTGAATGTACTGCTAACGTGTTACCTTCTGTAAGCTATTCAACACACAGGAAAATGTGGAAAAATGGGATTTTTATTAGTGTCCCAGTTATGAATAGATGTAAAGCCAGACAACACTAAAAGCAGTTTCACAGCTGTTTCTGCATAACAATCTCTTTGTAAATATAGTGAACATTGTGTCAAAGCAGCTGTGAAAGTGATTTTATGGAGTCACTGGGCACAAATATCGCGTAACTTACCCTTTAATTATTCTGCAGTTCAGTAGATTTCACTAATAAATAACATGTGGCAGCGGGGTATTTATGGGCTCCTGCAGATTGCTGTGTAATTACCCTTGGGCAGTAGGCACGGGGGAACCGCTCCGTCTGAGTTTGGGTATGGGGCACTCTCTGGCCTCGAAGGCATCCCTCACTTTGCATTTTGCATTCGCTTCAACAGAGGCTGTCAGAGAGCAGGCACAAACCCCAACGCGTGTCTTCCCTGAAAGACCTGACTGTTTTTCTTATTACTCCTTTCCCTGAAGAGACTTTTAGGCTGACAATATAGCATTGCGCCGTGTGTGGGTGCACCAGAACCAACCCATGTGCTGCCCCAGGTAGCTGTGCCACCCCTGCCTCTTCTGGCCCGGGGAGGAGACGTGGGCTTCCCCAGCCCTGGGGGTGTTTCGAGCACTGGGGCGGACTGCCCTGGGGAGCGGTGGTGTCTCCATCCCTGGGGGTATTTAAGTGATGTGTGGATGTGGCACTAAGTTTACGTGATGGCTCTCACAAGGCCAAGGTGATGGTTGGACTTTGTGGCCTTGAAGGTCTTTTCCAACCTAGATGATTCTCCGATCTCATCCACACACTTCTCGCTGGGATCGTGTAGGACAGACACATCCCACAACGAGTAAGTGACACCAAGAATCACGCAGGGCAGTAGCATCTGTCCTGGTTTTAAACATCAGCTCTGCAGTGCTTCTGCCCTTGGACATGAAGGGTCATGAGATTTATGTGCGTTATTTACTTCTGTGTCATTCTGATGTTAAAAGTCTGGAACCGGCTGCTGTCATTAGCTATCCTGACAAAAAATGGAAAATACGAGGCCCTGGAGGAAATGTGGATGGGAAATTAAAAATAAACTTATGAGAAGATTGCAGCGTGAAATATGTCATGGAGAGTGATCTGGGAATTGACTGAATTTGTTCATCACAAAAAAATTCTGTGACTAATTCTTCAGTAGTTTTTCTGAACCAAACTGTCCTTTGTTGTTTGTAGCTTATTATTACTTTATATTTCTTTTCATGCCACAAGCCGTTTACTGCATTTCTTCTAAGTGCCCTGGGTTCAGATGGGAATATTTTCCATTAGAAATTCAGTGCTGGTTTAGCATGGATTTTCTCCAATGGTTTCTGATAAAATACCCATTCACTAAAGGTTTAGTGGAAACGAGCATCGTGCGCTCAGCTAAAGGAAGAGATCGGTGGTGCCACACCAGTGCTGGCGAGGGCAGTGGAGGGTCGGTAATTATTCCATTTCATTGAGTAACCCACACTGGTGTGGTCCTACACCCTCCATAAAACATCCTGTCCTGCCATAACAAAAAACATTATCCCTGATAAAATGTCATTTGTTAGTTTCACAATTGTTATTCTTGTACTTTTTTTTCGACTAGATAGAGAAATTCAGCCACAAACAGGGGGCAGCTATGGCAGTCTCAACTGTTTTTTAGCTAGCTCCATGTTTCCTAGAAGTCCTAAGGAAATCAGTTTTATGCTGTGTTACTTTTCCTGTTTATTTCCAGTGGCTGGGTAAAACCAGGCTGGGTTTTTTGTTTGGTTGGTTGGTTGGTTGTTGTTGTTGTTTGGTTGGTTGGTTTTTGTGTTTTTTTGTGTTTTTTTGTGTTTTTTTTTTTTTTTGACTCTGAATGCCTCCATAGGCAAGTTTGGGAAGGATCACACACAAAGAAAAGTTATTATGAACTGCTATAAATCGGCAGATACAAACTGTTATCATCTGTTTTCTCATGCCAGAAGTTGACAGGGAAAAAATGGGTTTTGGCAAGCCTGTTGCAGGAGATTGATATTTCAGGATAATAAAACCTGTGGAAAAAAGGTGGTTTTTGTTTTTCAGAAAAAAAATCATGATTTTCTGGTAACATCTCTTCCTTTCAGCTATGAAACATGCATAGCACTTAGCATAACACCCAGATCTGCACAGCTACGAGCATCCTGACTGCAGCACAGACGTATCTGCTCCGGTGGACAAGAGGGGTCTCATCTGTATGTGCCTCTCTGCAAAGCAGGAACACTCGAGCAGAGCTACGTTAGTAACCACAAACTGCTGTCTGAAGGTCTCTCTATTTTCCTCTGGGATATAGGTCATGCTACCATGAAACTCTACTTCTGGCAGGGACAAATCTCCAGGAATTAATTTGTCATTGATTTTCTCCTCAAGACTTTGCGAGGTTGTAGGGGACATGCAGGCAAGAGTTGTTATCGCCATTAGTTTGGGGCCAGAAGAAAAAATGAGATAAAAGAGTTAAAAGAAGCAGAGAAGCTACATGACATGGAGCTGTGGGGCCAGCAGATCTGTGGCGCACCCCATAATGTCTTGGACTGTGAACCTCTGTCGCTCATCTTCCAACATCTAAATGGTCAACACTTTGCTAATCCTATTTCCATTTGGGATTGCAAAAACTGTGTGCTAACCCTGTTCCCATCACCCATCAGGTCACTGGCAGCAAGGACCAGCCGGAGCACTTCGTAATCCCATTTTCTCTCTGGACCTGCCTCCTCGCCCATGGGCAGCACCTCTGCTCACACCTGGTTAGGTGCCAGCCGGAGCAGGGTAAGAGTGGGTTTTGGAGAGATTGAGCATAACTGACAGATCAAGGCTGGGAATAAGCCCTCTTTTATCTAGAAACTCTAAAATGAAAATGATCGGAGAATCTTTTTATCGCTTCCCCAGAGGGGATGATTAGGGAACCTGAAAGCGAAGGCTGTTAGATTGAATGAATTGCTTGAATTTTCGCTGAAAATGCTCGGGTTCAAATGAAAACCTGTTTTAGACAGCAGGAGGGTTTTGCCCATTTTTTTAACTGTTTTTATTAATTGTAGCAAATATATTTGCATAATTTTTACGTCCAAAATATCCCAGCTGGGACTAATTACCTGCTGTGTTAGACAACATACAAACACACACAGCACAGACAGCCTCTGAGCGGGGAGATTCCCAACCCAGTGCCCGGCCACAGCAAATAGCACTTGACAGGCCAAAGTGTTCGTTCTCCTTTTTTTTTTTTTTTCCAAGTACTAACAAGGGCTCCCATCCAGCCCCTCGGCGGCCCTTTCAGGCACCAGAAGAACAAGGAAATATTGTGCGGAGGCCTGGGGTTTGCAGAGCGAAGCCAAGTCTCCTCGTTCTGGAGCAGACTTCATGTCTGAAGTTAATCGAGTCGGCTCAGCATCTCTGTGCCTTCCTTACCTATCTTCAAACCGGCAAATGTCCTTCCTTTTAGGGATGGGGTGAGAACCGCAACACACTGCATAAAGAAAGTCCTATAAGTATGTAAGAGAAAAATAATATTTGTAGTCTTTTATCACCAGCAAGCAGTAAAACCCAACCCCGTAGGACTTGGTGGACTGGTCATTCGGTGCAGCCGTGTTTCCCAATCAAAGCAGTGATGTTTATGGTTTCGAGCTCAGCACTTGCAAGGTCAGATGTGTTTCTCTGGAGAGTTGGCCAACTTTGCTGTTCCTGATAAAATTGCTGCCTCTAAACTCATGTTCCTGCCTCGCCGTCAGGTGTTCAGTGCAACTTCACTGCATTTAGCCACATGCACACCCATAAAAGCAGGGCTGCTGCTCACCATCCAGTTCTACACCATTTCCTGACTGAAATGCACCATCTGAGCTCTGCGAAGCCGCTTGTGAGTTTTATTCCCATCCTGTCCCCTGCACTCAAGGAGAATTTTTACTTTGGTTGCTGTCAGGAAAATACTCCAGGTTATCACATGGCAAAACCAGCACTAACTGAAGCCCCCCAAGTAGCCTTGCTCCTGAACTCAAGTAGAAAAGGATCATTAACATGGGGATGCGACGCCGTGGTGAGTCCAGGCAACGTGTCCCATGCAGTGTCCTACCAGGATTCCTCCTTGCAGCGGCCAAGACAAATATATAGGAGGAAAACTGCATGAAAGGCAAGAGTAGTTGCTGCGGCCAGGACACAAGGGGCATTTCAAAGATGAGTCTTAAAGGTGGAAATATGGCCTGTGGAGAGCTTCCAAGATCATAGAGTGGCGTTGGTCCACTGAGTCTACCCCATGCAACAACACTGTGTGCACACACTAGTGCTCCCGGTTCCCTCAGGCCAGGCTCCCTTTGCCCTTCCCAGCTCTGTTCATATCCACATTGCATTGTCTGTTTTGGTGGGAAAGAACAAGCTGTGAAGTGACCAGGAACAACGTGTATGCCATACAGGGGGTGGCATGGGCCCCGGAGGGAGCACACCAGTGACGTGACTTACCCCGAGTCTTGGCTTCACTTTTCCAGAGGAAAACCAGAATGTTTGCATTGTCCTGGAAAGCCTTTGGACAGGCTGTTTTATGGGATGTAGTTGCACGGCAGAGTTACCTGAGCCCAGGCTATGAAAAGTGGCTTTTCCCTGTTGAGTTTGGGCTGTTTCCATCAGTGGAGTATCACAAGCCACAAGGGTGGTGGGAAAAATAAACAAACAAACAAACAAATAAATAAATAAATAAATAAATAAGCATCTTCCTGCCGTGAGATTCAGAACACGTTATTGCCCAGATAGTCGAATATTTTCAGTGAGATATCCCCTTAGGCAGCTTCAGGCTGATTATGCTCAGACTTCCACTGTTTCTCCAGAAACTTACTCTGAAGTCAGACAATTAATAAAGGCGATGCAGAGGGCAAACCCTGAGCAGGGGGCGGGCTGATGTGGAAGAGATTTGGCATGCAGTAAGAATCACTAATCGCTCGAAACAGCAAACATTCTCAGTGCCCAGTTAGACTAATACAGCAGAAGGGTATCTAGAGACCAAACCTATTATTTCCAGACCTAGCCAGACTCCCACACATAGTTTGGTTAGGACCTGTCTAATTATAGGAGTGTGGAAATGTCCTGCCAGCAATACCAGCCTGCGAGGTATTTTACTTTGTAAATGCATTTGTTTGTTGGTGGAACGGTAACAAGCTCTGGAACAGCATATTTACATCAGACAGGAGGATAACGGTGTAATAAGATGGGGAGATGATGTCCGTGGCTGTTTGGGCAATAAGGTGTGGTTGCAGGAGGAACAGCACTGCCTTCAGACATTGCCCAGCAAAGTTTAATGGCAGCACCGGGGGCTGCACGAGGGGGTCCAGCCGTGGAAGCGAGGGTGGTTGCGGCCTTGTTCCTCCCCAGCACCTTCCCCATGCCCCAGTGCCACCATGGGGCCAGAAACATGGTTCATCCAGAGGGACTCGTCAGCGGGTGGCCCTGGGAGCCCCTGGAGCCAGCTGAGCCAGGGCAGTGGCCTCCAGTGGGGACGGCAGCAGGGCGGTTTCCCCTCCAAAACGTGTGGTCGTCGCCCTGGTTGTGTCCCAACGTGAGGTCGTCCCCTGGTTGTGGAGCACCTCTCCTAGGGAGAGGGAATTGGGGTTGTTCAGCCAGGAGAAGAGAAGGCTCCAGGGAGGCCTTACAGCGGCCTGCCAGGGCCTGAAGGGACCTACAGGAGAGCTGGGGGGGGACTGTTTGTCGGGGAGTGTAGTGATAAGACAAGGGGTAATGGCTTTAAACTAAAAGAGGGGAGATTTAGGTTAGATACAAAGAGGAAATACTTCACTCAGAGGGTGGTGAGGCCCAGGCCCAGGCTGCCCAGAGAAGCTATGGATGCCCCATTCCTGGAAGTGCCCAAGGCCAGGCTGGATGGGGCTATGGGCAGCCTGGGCTGGTGGGAGATGTCCCTGCCATGGCAGGGGGTTGGAATAAAAAGGTCTTTAAGTTCCCTGCCAACCCAAACCATTCTGTAATTCTACGATTTTGTGCCTGCCAGGGGAGCAGGAGATGCTGCAGGGCTGGCAGAGCAGGAGGTACCCAAGGGTGAAATGCTAAGTGGGGGGGAAGCCAGGCTGCCCAGCAAACTCACTTCCTTTCTTCAAGCCTTGTTAAGCTTCTGAATCTGAGGGAGAACTTAATTAAAGTGAATAAAGGTAATAAAGGCTTAAGAGGAGGAAAATAGAGCAGCAAGCACCAAGCAGAGAGACAGAGACAAGAAGAAAAAGAAAAGAGCAGGACGAAGTAAAACACAGGCTTCATTAACTTGATTTTCAGACCTTTTACAGCCAGCCTTATTAAGAAAAAGGGCATGTCTTGGTCTACACAACAGATCAAAAGCAGGGCATGGAGTTTTTCCTGAAACCAGTGTCTTTGCAGCCCCCCAGGGGAGTTGGAGCTTCTCAATGGGTGCAGAGGAGTCAGCAGCCAGGCAAGGGGAGGACACGGTCGCTGGTTGTGCAGGGCTCCGTGTTTCCCTCGTGACAGTCTCAGGATGAAAGCTTGGCAGAGCTATCTCCATCCCTGTCAGCTGGGGAGGCAATCATCAATAAATGAGGATTGTAATGGGGAAAGGAAAGGAAGAATTGATCCTCGCTGTGCCTGCATGCTTTTCTGCCTGGAGACTGTGTGTGCCCACATCCTAAAAGTGCTTTGTGAGGCCACCCTGGTACCAGTTTTCCCATTTTGGTACTCCCCTGATGGACTGTTGGGTTGCAGGGATGGCTCCAGGGGGATGCAGCCCTAAAACCTTTCCAGCTCTGCCAGCTTCATTCTGCACCTCTCCTGCCCATAGCCACAAAATGGAAAATAATAGCAAAGGAGATTCAAACCTTCAGAGTCAAGTGGTCTTGCAAGATGTTTGTTGTTCATTTGACCATTTCATAGTAGAAACAGGGCACCTCTGCAGTGCAGGTCCAGTAACAATAACTCCAACAGTATGTTATTATTTCATAGAGGACTTTCCCAGGCTAAGGGATTCACATAAAGCCTCAAAGTCAATGCTAACTTGAGTTATACAGGACTCTTAAAAAGCTTGCCTATTGTCTGAAAGTAGCTTAAAATCATCAATTTTTATAATGACATTTCATTTGATGTGGCAGAAAAAAATCAGGGACCTTGAAACAGCATTTTTATCCCTCTTGTGAAGTTCCTGCAGAAAGCAAAGGAGGACCATCCAGAAGTCACTGAATGCAATAAATTAAAATTCTGGTTCAGCAGGTTGAAAACATCTAATGCAAAGTGAAAGGTAATTCTTAAACGCCCTGCAAGTCAGCTGTTTTAAATGAGGGCAGAAGTAATTGGGTGTGCTTTTCCACTTCCATGCGAGGCATTGCTGCAGCATTATATGGGGGGCTCAGCTCAAAGGAGGGCTCCCTAAGCCAACCTGCATCCCAATATTAAGAGCACCTCAGTTATGCACATCTCAGCATCTCAGTTATGCACATCTCTCATCTGGGTCTTGGGTTGACTGTGATTCATGGCTTTGAAAGAAAGATGACTCCTTGCGGTGCAATACAGGGGCCATGCGATGGGTCTGTCATGACAAGCCTTTCCCCTTCCTCTGCCAGGAGATGGAGATCAAGACGAGAAATAACGTAGCCGGAGAGCAGGTTTTGTACACTGCCCACAAGCACCAACATGTGGGGTGTGATGTTGGGGTACTTAGGACATATTTAAAAAATAAAAAATAAAAAGCAAAACGGAATGACTCCAAGATGCTGGAGCGCTGAGCACTGATAATCTGCAAACTGGATGATAAATCGGGTGAGTGTTAAAGTGCAATCACCAACTTATCCACTGAAATTGTATGAAGGAAATTCTAGTCCAATGCCAAATGCTAGTCCAGTGCCAAAGAAACTAAAGTATGCATGGCTTCTGGAAAACTAAATAAATAAATAAATAAATAAATGGGGAGAAGCACAGAACCCTGAAGACAAAGCTACAGACCTAAGAAGCAATAAGACGACCAGTTTTTAATGGTTGTCTCAACACCTGGACACTCACACCCACGCTGTAGTGGAGGTTTTCTTTCACACAGGTTTGCCCCCTGAAAGGTTTGCTCATTCTGCTTCCCTGACTGACGGATACATTTGCTGTCCGTGGTGTTTCTTGCTTTCTTTGGGATTTGGAAAAGAAAGCCAACTAACTCGAAATTGCAATTATCACCAGACATGTTATCTTGAGATTGCTTCACTATTGTTTCAGTGCAATTTGCTTCCTGTCTGTGGGAAGGGTTGACACGATCACATAAAGCTGCTTCTATTTGCCCTGTACGTAACAACTGCTCCCATGCCCCTCGTGAGAAAGCAGCTGCGTGAGGTTGGTTGAATCAAACCCTGCAAGCCCGGGCATTCATCGGAAATGTTATTCATGTGTGCCATTCGTTATGCGTGCTGATTGCATGGGGCACGGCTGGTGAGCTGGGCCTGGCAAGGGAAACCCAGGGAGGAAGCTGGAGCCAGACTTTGGCCAAGGTAACGGCAGAGGGAGGAAACTCCTGAGCAGACCTCGAGGTCCAGGAGGTCAGGACCCATAACTGGTCCTTCTACCAAAGTGTCATGCCAGGGTACCCAGGTTTAGCAGGGAAAATAGGACATGCTAAGCCCCAACAACATGAGGCTGCAGCCCTTTGCAAGAGGATGATGTGCCAGTTCACTGAGCTCGTGCTTGTCAGCTTTAGAATCACGGAAATATTTCGATTGGAAAAAAACCCTCAGGATCACCAAGTCCAACCATCACCTAATACTGCCAAATCCACCACCAAGCCACGTGCACATGGTTCTTCAACACCTCCAGCATTCAGTGTTGGGAAGCTGTGGGCTTTGCCTCCCCTTGGGTCATTTTTTAAGATACACTTTTACAACATCACTGTTTGAGATGATTTATTTGCTTCAGCAGCCCCCCACCAGCAAAGGAAACCAATGCTATTGCTGGGAGACCAGGGAAACCCTAACAGGGTGTGCAGACAGTGGGAGTTACGGCTCGTTCCTGGCCTGAGTAATTTGTATATAGCTGGAAAAAGGTCATGGTGAGGGAGGATTTCCTTGGGAAGAAAAAAAAAAAAAAAAAAGGTTTACAAATAGTAGAAATAAATACTCCTTGCAGACCACTGGAGGTGATGCAAGCCAGCTGGAGCCTGCTGAATCTGAGCAGAAACAGATCTTTCTGTGCAGCCCCAAGAACACACAGCCCCTCCTCACCATCCACCCTCCGGCTCGGAAAAACTCATCCATTGCTTCTTACCTGTCTACATTGAAGGTGTTTTACCTTCATTTTAGGAAAAGGCTTTGTTTCAAGACCTTTAACCATGTGCTTGGGTGAGCTTTATAGAAGGCCAATAATTTTAATCCTGTTTGGAATAAATTTGATTTAAAAGAACAGAGCCTTGAGTTAGGCAGAGCATCAGATGCCAGGGTAAGAGACAGTCTGATGTACTGATCTTATTCCCCTTATTTGACTAGGCAAGACTGGGTCCAGGACGTTATTGCTCAATGAAATGCCATCATGCAGCATCAAACAGATTAACTTCATAAATGAACATGTCTGGGATATTCCTTCACCCTGCTTCTTCCCCAGATGTGGATGCAGAGCTTGCTGGGTGGGACAGAAACCACAGAAACAGGCAGAAATCCCAGTGTTGCTGGATCTGGAGGTTGGGAGGTAACACCAGGCATGCTGACTCGGTACCTGGGGCTTTCCCAGGCAGAACTGCCCCAGCCCTGCTGCATCCGGACTGAAACCTGCCTTGGAAATCCTCTGTAACTGCAGCTCCCACAGCCAGACCACGGGGGGAGGCACACCAAAACCCTCCCGGGTGCCTCCCAACGGCCTCTGAGACACCCAGCGAATAAAATAGTGAGCAAGGAGATCTGTAAAAATGGGTGATGGACCATCAGCAAGGGTGGTTATTTATCTGGATGTAGAAATGGAAGCAGGAAATTAGACGAGGAAGGGGAGCTAGAAGCCAGCGAAACAGCAGCGTGCCCTGCGGCCCAAATGATTTACGTGACCTAGGCCCGGTGGTTAAGCAGGACCGTTATCTGATGAAATCTCCCAGCGTGATGGCCAAGCTTCCAGAAGCATGAAAATACTTCAGATATTAAAAATGCAAGGCATGGATTTTGGCACGCGGGCTGAGATGAGTCATTGTTTCAGAGTGACTTTCAGCATGTGTGGACGCTACGTGAATGACGTTTGATTATAATTCCTCTCCTGGGGTATTTATAGGTATAATTAGACAGACCTTTCCGAAATTAAAGGTGATGAAGTTATAATGAATGAAATTTTCATCAAAGTGAGGCTTAAAGAATACAATGACTAATGCACAGGAGGAGACATGGGGAGAGAGGATGCCCTGGGAAAGTCCGGCTGTCCCGAGGGAGAAGAGACACAGCTGGGCAGCACAACGCCCACTCCAGTGCTTCACATCTCCTGACAACATTTGCTGTCGATGTGAAGACGCAGCAAAATGCACATGGCATTAATTTATGCCCTACACTTCCTAAAGGAGAGTATCAGGAATCGCACAGTCTCACTGGGAGGAACCATGTGTTTGGACGTACCGTGGGAGATCACTGCTCCTGTTGCTTCCACGTATGACTTAACCATCTAAACATGCCCATGGCATCTTCTCTGCTGCTGATGGGCTCTCCAAGGAACACAGTTTTAAAACAACTCCTGCCAGCTGCTTGCTAGCCCTCGGTGCTTGTATTTTTCCAGCAGCAAGGCTGTGTCAGACGCTTACTCAAGCCGCATCTTCAGAAGTTTGTGTTAGAAAATCCCGGTCACATCCCAACCTGAGCACATGCTGTCGCAGCTGCTGTGACCTGGTCACAAGCTGGCCATAGATGGACTTATCCAGCTGCTCTTCTGAGGTTTTCCTCATGTGAAAATCACCAAATCTGTGAAGAAAGCCGATACAGACAATCAGCCAGGTCACCTACCAGCGTTGCAGCAGCACGGTGAGCACATGGCAGCCCGCTCCCTGTGCTGCATGTCCAGCGCCTGGCTGTCACCTCCCCGGTGTCACAGCAGGACCCGGTTAATTCTGTGGGCCCTGGGGAGCCGAACCTGCTGGGACTCCCCGGTGGGGTCAGGCTCGGAGCTGCGGGGTCCTGCCGTGCTCGGGGACAGCGCTTCATGGGACCGCGCAGCCGTGTGCTGCAGGAGCAGCGCTACACAAGGCCAGGTTGTGTTTGCTGATGTGCAGGTAAGCGAGCAAAGGCTTTCAGTGCACATTTACTGGGTTAATTATTTTATTTATTTTTGCTTAAAGTCTTGTTCGTTTACTATTTTGTTTATAGCTTACTTTATCGGGCATGATACCTGTGCGTGGCAGCTCCCCTTCCCATCAGCTTCCTCTCAGTCTTGTGCCTCTTCAACCTTTTAGCAATGAACAGGGAAAAAACAAACAAACAAACAAACGCAGAAAGCTTGTCCCTAATTGAGTCTACAGACTCGATGGCACAGGGATGGCACTAAGAGGGAGGGCAGCAGGGAGGCTGCCAGCCACAATATTCACCAAAATCCTGAGAAACTGGAGAAAGAGGGAGCAAAGAGGGACGAGTGCCAGCTATGACACTCAGGCAGGAATAACCTTAACACACAATGGAAAAACAGCAACGGGCACGTAGAACGGGATACAAACGAGCTGTGAGTCAGGCTGTTGTTAAAAAATAAGAAGAAAAAGAAAGCAAACATCCTGCTGAGATGTCTAAATAAGACCAGCCTTCTCAAGGTGTGCTGCTGCTGCGTGCAAGCCCTGGAGAAGCTTTGTCTGAAGGTTGCGACCAGCTTTGGGCACACAGTAACAGGCCAGGGCACTGCAGACAGCCCCAGGGGGGTTCAGCAGCGTGGAAGACACAGACCTGGTGGACACAGCCCAGCGTCTGAATCATTTAGCCATACCCCACCGTTTTCACCCCTTAACGCTCTTTCTGTTCTTCAGATAGCCGTTGATCATTTCCACGTTTTCGTTCAGCTGCGAAAGCACATCCTCCACAGCTCCAAAGCGTCAGCCCTGCTGCGAGCCCCACGAGGAAAGGCTGGCACAGCTACACGGGCACATTCAGCTCAGCCTCCAGCAGGAAAGGAAAGCTGCTCAGCATGAGGAAGCAGGTCCCAGACACCACTGTGGTTCCCAGCCCTTCTTTTTGGTTTTAATTTGCTTGATATTGGCTTAGCGCGTGGCCACCCACCGGCCTGCAGAATAGCGCGGGCAGAGGACTAGATTAAACCAAAATGTTCCTGCTCAGACTCCCGTCATGTGAGTCGCAAACTGGTGACTTTCAGCTTGGAAAAAGCAGTCCCCAACCACCTCGGGGCCGCGGTGGAGGCACGGCTGGGGCTCGGAGCATCCCACGCTCCCTGGCCCCCCATGTGGTGCCCAGGCAAGCATCTGCACAGAGGGTGGTCAGGAACACCCGGCGGCTGGAAAAGTCTGACGGCTGGCTGCCTCCACACAGAGCAGAGACACCCACCAGGATAAAAGCACCCACGGCCCCTCCGTGGGATGAAACGTAACGAGGAGCTGTGCATCCTGCAGCTCCCACCTGCCGACCGAGGTAGGGTATCAGAGCTGGGTAACAGAGCTGGGAATTCTGGAGAGGCTGCTCTGCACGCACCTGATGCCTGTGAGGACGCAGCCATCCCCGTAAGGATGCAGACATCCCGTTACAAAGGCAGCGGCTGCACAGGAACGCCTGCCCGATACGGCTTGAATCTTGTTTTCATTTTTGTGCTCTCGAAGGTTCACTTCAGAGCCGGGGCTAAACCAGGAGCTCATTTGCTCGGAGCCGCACGCAGACAGCAGTCCCTTCCTCACACATTCCTCACAGCCTTTAACCTTGCCGGGAAGGATGTGTTCCTGCGGAGCCACGAGCGCCAGATGAAGGCGGCTATCAGCCAGGCCGCGGCTCCGTGCTCGTGCCCCAGCCGCTGACATTTCGTGCGGGCCAGACAACACAAAGCGTCCCCGTGACGGGGCTCAGGCCACCCCCAGGGAGACAAAGCCAGCTCCCCGAGCGCTGTTGTTTTCCTTGGGGCTTTGCAGCGTGGTTTTCCTTGTCCTTTTCCACGGATAGCATGCTGCTGTGTGCGCTGCAGGCTGGCAGCCCTGCGTACGTACCAGCACCATCTCCCCAGGGACCACTGACATGACACGAGGGCTTGGATGCCGGGGGAAAAGTCGCAGCGGGGCCGTGCCAGGCGCAGGCACCAGCTGGGTGGAAATGAAAGCATGCCCTTCTGCAAGCAGCTGAGATGTTCACATATTATTCAAAAATGCTTCCAAGTAATTCATATTTAATGATGTCTGATTGTTGTTGAGGGTCAAAGATGAAAAATTACACAGGAATACTGAAAAATAGATCCTCTTGCCACCACCCAGAACCACAGGTACAATGGGGAAGGAAGTGCTCCTAGGCCTCGTCTCCCTTGAAGGCCTCCAGACTTTAAAAACATTGAGGCAACCCCTAGAGCCTTGTGCTGAGACAGGTAGCTCCTTCAGCATCTCCCCGACTGCCAAGCACTGTGACATACTGACCAGGCCCTGCTGTATTGCCACCACAGGAGGGTCACACACACACCCCTGCCAGGCCGCCCCGGCCACTCCAGGCCCATGGGCTGTATTTCTCACCTCAAGCTCTGCTCCGTCACCACACATCCAGGCCCTGCTGGATAGAAATACAGCAGATGGAGAACTGAATTTCTTTTCAGCCTTTCCCAGGACATGTTTCCAGCAGGCATGGTATGTAGCAGGATACCCTTTGGGGAGCACAAGGGGCTCACCCCCATCCTGAGCCCTCACCCTGGGGGCTGGCAGGGAGCCTCCAAGCTGCCCCACCACCATCTGCAGGACCAGCCAGGGAGCCTACGCCAAGTGAATCAGGTGGTGTGCGTGAATTACCCCCTCCTCGGTCCTGTTCCTTCTGTTCCTTCAGGTCACGTTGTGTAATGCGGGCAGCTTTTCCCAGTTCTCACCGCACATCCCATCCAAGCGAGCGTATTAGCTGGAGGATTAGGTCTCCCCTGTGTCAGACCCCAGGGAAGGACTGGGAGTTCATCCAAGGTCCAGGCCTTTGTTTGGTTTGCACATTGTGCGAAGGGTCAATACTCCTGAGGGCCTTTATACGTAGCCTAAATCATAGCAAATTAATAGGATTTTGTGCAGGAATGAGTAGGAGTTGCTTTCTACTCTTATTTATTTGGACTAGCGCCGATAAGAGCCCGGGGATTTTCCAGACAGCACAGACTCTGCTCAGATGTCTGCAAACAAGCCCGTGCAGACAGACAGACAGCATCGGAGGGAAACAAGCACCAAGCAGGATTTGTTATGGTCACCTCTTATCCACGCCACGTTAGCATTCAGCACTCCAGGCTGCGGGATGAAAACAGACTGCCTCAAGTAGGAAAATAAAAGCATATTAGCTTGCACTTGAAAGAAAAACAAAGGAGGGCTTTAAGCAGCTCTGCCTTGACCCCGCGAGCTCTCTGGCTGCACGGAGGCTGGGGTGGGACCCAAAAACCCCTCCACCTCCCACAGCTTTACAGACACAGCTTTACGAGGAGCTACCACTCAAGCACTTGGGACAGACGGTGGTCAACGCAGGGGTTTGGTGAGGTTTCCATGAGGGTTGCACTAGGACTGTTTAGTTGATGAATATTGCTGGTACCACATTTTTCTTGTCTGTTTTCCCACCTGGGGATGAGTGTTCAAAAAAAATAAAATAAAAAAGCACACACATTTTTACTGCACAAATACAGGAACCCCAGCTGGTTAAGTCTCCCACTCTGGACCAAAGCACCAGAGAGAAGCCCGCAGAAAGCGGTTTCCTGACGTAGACTAATATTTGAAGTTTTGTCTCAAACCTCCGTCTTTCTTCTACTTCAGTTCTTTGGGAAGAAAATTTCCGCCCCCCCTTCTCAGATGTCCCTACATCCCTATCGGTCAAACAGGGACAGCAATGAATTACTGGGTACTTGTCACACTAGAGATAAAGGAATTCCATTTTACAGTCCCCCCCCCCCCCAAGATTAGCCACGAGTGCACTGCGTAAGTTCCAGTTTGAGATATCATCTCCAGATGAAATGGAAGTTTGTGTCTGATTTCTGTATTAGTAAAGACCAAAAGCTAGCCCTCCGGAGTCACAAACTCCCAAAATTCTACACCCAGCAGTAAGCTCCTAGGGTAAAGCTGAGCTTCTGGCTCCATCTGCTGCCAGAAAGATGGAAAAGATGAGAAAGTGAACAAAGAGCAAAAAATAAATAAATAAATAAATTCAACTACAGCCTCATCCTCTGCTTAACTGATCCACTAACACTACTGTTGAAAGGCAAACAAAATAGAGGTTGCTTCATCGCGGAAATTTCTAACAGGTTCAAGATGTGCAGTTTTTTACCAGGTCAAGACTGACAGGCATTTGAGGCCTTTTAAGAAAGTAATCTATTTGGGTAATTTTTAACTTTAAGACATACTGTTTGAGGGCATAAATTCAGGTTTTTGCAGCTGTAAAGAATCCCAGACAAAGGACAATGCCATAAGCATGGTTCCCAAGATTGCCAGCAGGAAAGAAGAAAACTAAAGGAAACGTGCACTGTATGCTTCCCAATCTCCCCACTTCTCTGTGTTGCTCCTGCCTTTCACTGTTTCACATGGCGCCTTTAAATCCTGGTTTACATTTATCTATAAACAAAGATTTATTTTTCTGTCAGAATACATATTCCATGATTTCATGCCAAGAGAAACATCCCTGTTTTTTGGCAAAGAGCATTGGCATATAGCACAATTCAGCATTGTTTTTGCAAACAAAGCTTCCAGTGAAGTCAATGGCAGCTTTGGGTACTCAAGGAATGCTGCTTTGGCTCTTGGGTGCTTAGATTACCTCCCCGTGTTTGCACAGCACTCAGTGCAGAGTCACTACTCATTTAGAAAAGCACTTCATATACCATACCTGACACAAACAAACATCAGAATACGTGCAGGCACTATAATGGAGACAGATTAAGCCTTTGGAGCCAAATGCTTCAAGCGACATCTTGTCACATGTACCTCCAGAAATTTTTATTGCTGTATAGCTCCTGCTGAAGAAATGGAAACCATGTGGATAGGCAATTTGTGTTAAACATACAGATCTCTTTCAAATACCATTAAATATATAAATATCAATTACAACTGCAGAAAGCATCACCAAAGAAATGTCATTGCCACACCTTCTTCCCTATCAAGGTGCATCTCTCTCCCTACAAGGTAAGAAAAGTACTTGAGAAGTACTGGGAAGGCATCGAAAGGGCATTCTCCGAGCTTGCTTTTCTCACTTCCTCACTTCTATGAAGTTAGGATGCAAAAAACAAACTCATAATATTTTATGAAATGTCTGACATATTTTCTTTGCACATTTCAGAGTATATATTACACTAATTTGTAAGTGATTTCCAGTTTGGCGTCCTTCATGTAAAACTTTGTTCAGGAGCTGCGCTTGGCAAAGCTATAGTACACTTGAGCAACAAGTAGAACAAGCACGAACACGAAAGCACCGAATTTCTGGCGCTGAGCTGTTAGAGAGAGAGGCACTTTAGTCGTCTACATTTTTTTGGTAAGAAAAGCCCTGAAGAAAATTTCTAAGGCTAATTAAAATCCCAGACAACAAAACCAGAGACTGATTTACAAGCCCATTAGTTATATGAGCAGCTATATTTGAGCTTGAGAGATTTAAGCCATGTCACTGAAATCTAGCAAGCACAAACTGGGATTTGGCCAGAAGACAGACAAAAAGACACTTTCCATGATAAAGTAAGCCCTTATTTTGCCCTCTCTTTCTCCAAACACATGCTACATATCAAAGGCAGACGATCTTTCTAATAGCCTGTAATCTTGCCCCCTTACACACTGGAAGAGGAGCTTGAACATTTCCTTTGGCCATTCCAGCTCTTCCTGTTCTCACTGGTGGCCCCTACGATGATTTTTATTGTTGTTGAAGGTTGACTGGTGACAGGGGCAATGTCTGGGAAGAGAAGTCCTGGGTTCCTGTCTTTGCTCCCCAAACGATGTATGTAGTTCCTTAACTCTACTCCTGAATTTCTGAGCTGCTTAGGCAGGTACAATACACCTACCTTCCTCACACGGGTAGTTGTGGCTCTGGGAACAATTGAAGGCAACTTTCAGGTCAAAAAGGAAAAATCCTTAATTACCCAGTCATTAAATAGGATGACAGTTTTTGACTTGTCTTCAGAAAGGCCTCGTACATACCTCGTACATACCTCGAAATACCTCGATTTTCCTAAACTCATCAAGGAAATGAGATTGAGGAAGCAACCATGGGATGAATAAAAAGCCCAGAAATCAGTCAGCAATGATCTGCTGTAAAAACAGAAAAAAAAAATCAAGTTCTGAGCAGACTTGGCCCAGTTAGTCTGCAACTGGAAAGTGGGCTGGACAACAAGATTAGAGCTGAAATTGGTAACAAAGCCAGAGAAACCTTCTGCGGAAGAGAGGATGAAAGACAATAAACCAGAACAAAATGTTACATGCAGGTTATTCTTGCTTGTTACACAAACAAACAAAATGAGGACGAACAGGTTCAAAGCTATTCTTCAAAACAATTCACACAAAAGGGAGTCTGGAAGCACAAGCTGAGAGATAAAAATACGCCACTGCACGAAAACCCAAACGACAATGCTTCAGTATAAACTGCAGTACGACACAAACAAGTCTAGCTCTGCTCAGCATCAGCGAGGGCATGGTTGGAGCAGTGAATCACAGGACAGCACCACTGGTGAAGGGGAACGTTACCTTGCAGGAAAGTAATAGAATCTTACCTAGAGAAGGAGAAACCACTGAAACAGGACTGATAATCTTTACACACGTTAAAGACTGTTGTACAGAAGGAAAATAACCCGTTCTGTGGCCCTGATGGACAGTCTAAATGGGCAGCAAGAGACACAGACAATATGGTACGAAACTTGCCGACTGTGAGGACAAGGAAGCACTGAAACAAAAGGAGTCTCCTGCCCTAGAGCCCTTTCAGGCAGTTATGCAAACAGTGGCATAACTGGGGCACGGGAATGGACCTGATCATGTCCTTGGCTCCTGCCAGCCCTACTGCTCTATAAAAGAAAACTTTTGGGCTGCTAAGGATTTTGTGGGGTTTACCTTTTGGAAAGGACTCCAGCAATGATGTTTACTTTACAGGTTCTTTCAGTTACTTCACCTTTCCAGTTAGATTGCATAAGCAGGGCCTGCAGCAATGCCAGCCTTCCTAGGCAGCACCTTTCTGCATTTAATTCCTATTCCTGAGGCTAACAGTCATGGTGACACACCACCCCTTACAAAAATGAGACATTTCCAACTTGAGTCACTCCTACTTCATCCATGGCAGATGACTATGTATTTTGTCTGAAACCAAGTAAGGTACACACCCGTGTAAGGCACTCACTGGGATCCTGAAGGGCAGATTGGGTCATTTCTATGAACTGTGCTGCCTTTCAAGCACCACAGCATTATTTACCATTTCCAGTTATGAACACATGACTACATTTAACCCCTATGCTTGGCAAAGGGAGCATTTTGCTTTAACAGTGATTAATCAGGATTTAGCCTCAGCTAAAACCACCTCAGTTAGTTAACACTTACAAAAAAAACAACCTAGTGTAAGAATAGTAGCCAACTCCACAACTTCATGCATAATTGGGTATCTAAAGGCACAGAAGTGCAGAAGCACTCATTCTGGGAAAAAAAAAAAAAAGGACTGCAAGAGCTGCCATATAAAAACAGATAGAAACACAGACTGCTGTGACTCTGGACAGAGGTGACTACAAGCTTCTGTGGGGCTCACTCTTTTTCAGTACACTGTGGATTTAAATTATTTAAATTGCACATTAACATTTTTTTAAGCAAGGCATGTTTTAATAGAAACATCCAGATTATAGGAAGTTTTGTAACAGTAAAAACAGATCTGTGTACTCAGATCTATTTTACAAGATTGCAAAGCCAAACACCGAGACCAGTCTTGAGAACAGCAACTCTAGTTATAAAACCAAAATGCTTTACACACAGAACACAGCCTGATGCTTGTCAAGATCACCGGCACAACACACAGTTTCAGCACTGTTTTTTCTAGCTGTAAATGAGAAACAGAAATTCTACCATAATGGCAAGTGCTTCCCCACTACAAACATCTCACCAAGAGGCAAAAATACCAAATGTGATGCCTGAGAGTTCTGAGAGCTCAAGACCACCCTTAGTAAAATAATATATATAAGTTATACTCTAAACTTTGGCCAAGACTTTCAGTAATTAAGCAGATTTCTACAGACATGCCCCCTCAAACATTCTGACTCAACAATTTGGTAAGTTCCGATTAGATGAACAGAACCTCATCACTTCATCTCCAAGTGTTCCAAGATTGGAAGCTCTTTAAAATCATTATTAAATTATAATGGCTCTGAAGAAAATAAAAGACAAAGCTTTTTTTTTTTTCCTTTCTTTTTTTAAAGACTTAAGTCCTCTTAGATAAAAGGAATTAAAGATGCTTGCTTCACGTGCAGGCCTTCATCGCACGTATAACAACACGCCAGCTTGGGTCAGTCAGCAGATACACTTTAAAAGCCACGTTTTCAGAAAGACAGAATGGTCTTATGAATTATTTCGATGCACTCTCTGATTTCATCCTCCTTAATCACCAGAGGCGGTGCCAGCCGGATGATATCACCATGCGTAGGTTTGGCAAGAAGTCCGTTATCACGAAGCCGCAGACACACCTTCCAGGCATCGTAGTCTGCAATTAAAGGAAAGACACTTACACTGTGGCAGAGAAAGTGGCACAATTGCAGCACATGGAATGAGGAGCCAGACTGTAAACTGCTTGCCATCTAGTAGTGAGAAAATCAAATGTGTTCATTCTCACAAGTGAAGTGGTGACATCTGAGCAGCTCTCCAGAATTTGCAGTGAATATTTAAGACGGCTGCAAAACCTTAGCTTTGCTCTTTCACAGATGAGATACCGTCTACATGCAGCAATAGATTAAAAGAAGAAAATTAGAAGAAACGGAAGCCTGCAAGAGGCAGATAAGAGAAAGAAAAGTCTGGACAGGACTTCAGACAAGGTTACTTTTATGCCTGGATTTCAGTGCATCATGCGTATGTCTTAAGAAATTACTACCCTTCCCTTGCAGCACTTTGTCACTTAGTATATTGATGACAAAAAATAATTGTCTGCTCCGGTTTTTAAACAATTTCTCCTAGTGTACTTCAGTGTGTTAATCCCTAGGAACTTCTTTTCAGTCCTTAACTCTTTCCTTCCTTATGCCTTCCAGTATTCATCTAATTGTCCTGGAATAAACAAGGTCAGCCAAACTTTCCATAGTGTGACAGAACAGCTATTTCCAGACACGGACAGTTATCTCCAGGTGAGCAAACAAAGGAGCATTTGTGGGGAGCTAAGTTCACCATCAGGTTTGAACATTATCCAGTCATAAAATAATTCATGTTGTTAAAAAAAGTTTAGACTGAGACAGTAAAAGCCTTCTACTTTTAATAGCACACAGTCACTCAAATAAATTTACAGATGATACAACAGTGCCAAGATCAGAACCCAAACAAGATGACTATAAGCTACACCCCTGCTCCACATAAATTCCACATAGATACTTGCAATTTTAACTTGAAAATTATTTTTCATGCTATGACTCTGCAGTTGATTATATTTCCTTACCTTTGGTTTCCCGGATTACAATCGCATTGAGCAGTCCTTTTCCTCTGACACAAGTTACAATATCCGATGGTGTCTTCATGAGCTCATTTCTTAATATGTTACCCATTATTTCTGCATTTTTAGCCAAGTCTTCCTCTTCAATTACCTAAAGGAAGGTTAGAACTGCAGGCAACTGAAGGGCAATGCATTTGTTTTAGTTGCCTACTCCAGCATGGTACACAACGACATTACAATTGCTGAGATACAAAAGCTGACCCATCCAAGGTGCCACTGCAAAGTTAGCACATCCAAGCCAGTTATCTTTAAGCCTTCATTCATATGTGTTTACAACAAACATAAATCTCTAAACTGTTTTCCAGTTGTCTTTCTTTCTCCTCCCCAAGTAAAAGATAAACCTCTGAAGACCCTTAATCTGTGAGTCTGCCCAAGTCCCTGTATCAGGCAATGATGTGGCTTTTTGAGTGACTTCCTTAAATGTTGTGAATTATGCAGTTACAGAACATTTAAAATATGGTATCTGGACAAGATATTCTACTAGCTTTTGTTTAAGCTCCAGTGGCATGTGTGTTATCTAGCTCACAGAGCAGCAAATTCTTAAATATGGCATAATAAAATATACCATTTTTAAAATGACTCAGTGAAATTAGTAAAAATCATTCTACTGAATTCAAGTAAGTACCTTAAACCTTGTCCTAGATAATGGCTTCAATGGTAGAATAAAATTTAAGACAATAAAATACACACAAATTAGGGTACATTTTCAGCTAAGACTTTAGAATTTGTTTTGTGATCTTAAACTAAAAGATGATAGATTTAGATTAGACATTAGGAAGAAATTCTTCACTGTAAAGGTACCAACGTACTGGAACAGGTTGCCCAGAGAAGTTGTGGATGCCCCATCCCTGAAAATGTTCAAGGCCAGGCCGGATGGGGCCTGGGCCGACCTGATCTAGCGGGAGATGTCCCTGCCCATGGCAGGGGGGTGGAGTTAAATGACCTTTAAGGTCCCTTCCAACCCAAGCCATTCTATGATATTAACTTATATGCAAATAGTTAACTACCAATTTTTCATTGTTACTTAAAGATAAATTTCTATTTGTATCATAACACCAATAATGTTACTTATTTAAGCAAAGACCATGTCAGCGTGACACCCTTTTTTCTTTAGGATCCAAATATTAAAACACACAAACCTCCAGCGCTGCCATTGCAACACGACAGGCTAACGGATTTCCTCCATATGTAGATCCGTGTTCACCAGGCTTAATGGTCAGCATAACCTCATCATCACACAGCACTGCGGAGACCTAGAACGGAAGGGTCAGCTAACTCATTTACCTACGCAATTTAGAACAGTCTACTTAAATCTCTCTGAAGTAAACTTTTCCTCAGGGCTCAGGAAAGGGTGCTTTTCATCCCATGGCAATAAGTTACACTTACATTCCTAGCTCTGTGCAGAAGAGGACACATGTGACAATCAGGTAACAGCTTAATCCCCTTAGATCCCCTTAGCTATACTGGTAATATACAGCAGCTAACTACAGCTGGGAGGCATTTCTCCAAAATGAATATTATTTCAGGAGTTTAAGTTTCATAACTCTGTTTAACAACTCAAAAACCAGCCAAAACAGTTCAAGGCAGGTTGCAACTTCCAGCCTAATCAGCAGAAATTTATGTCACTCCAGGGGAATAAACCCAGTCATGTGGGCATGACAAACAAGTGAACTAATGCCAATTGTTCAGAAAAATGCTTTTAATAGATGATGTTTTAGCACATGTTATTTTTTCCCCTTTTACAAAGTTAATCAGAAATTCATTACAGCAAGACTGTGATGAACTACTGTCCAGAGACAGTGTAAGAAATTAAACAGTGATTCCAGAATGAAAGGCTGGCCAATGGACACTTACTTTCCTGATATTATCAAACTGAAGTAAACAGAGATTCACCACAATTATTCAATTAATTTACAAGGACCAAAACACCTAAAAATTCCCAGCCTAAGAAGATGACACCTAATAATGTGCCACATTAACGATTCAAGTATCAACACAGAAAGTTCAGGATATTCTAGCCATTTCAGCTATACATGTAACTATGTATTCCGTAATTTTCTGACGTACCACTCACAGGCTCTACTGTCCGGGTCACAAATTAGTTAATCTTGTAAACACTGATTTCCAAGCACAGCAAACATCAAATTTGTCTTCCAACTAGAAGATTTGCAGTGCTAATTACTTAAAAAAATGATTAGTCAACTAATGGATTTATTATTTTTTTGTTACTCACAGGATATAAGCCACCAGAAAGGGCCTTTCCAAGAAGAATTATATCAGGTCTCACATTTTCATGGTCAACAGCTAGCATTTTTCCTGTTCTGGCTAAACCCGTCTGTATTTCATCGGCAATAAACAGAACCTTTATAGGGATAAAAAGAAAAAACATTCATGTTAGAGAAAACGACTTTTCACTCCCATTCCTACTTCAGTTCAAACAGTACAGCAGAGTTGCACACAGTGAAAGACCTTCCAGCTGTATCGCACTAAGTGCGCTTCTTTTACCCCCTGAAGACACAAACATCCTGTGAAATGTCAAACTAACGAAATGTAAACGTGCTGTCCTACTTCTCACTGACATCTTTAACAAAGATTCTCTGCTATATAAGGAATACTCCACACAGGCTTGGTCCCTGTTCAAATAGAATCTATTTACACTACAACAGCAAGAAAGATTTCCAAAAAGTTAGGATTAGTCCATCTTTTACTCCAAGCGTATTGTTCAGAAACTGACCTTTGAAAGCTTCTGAAAAATGCCATTTTAGCAACTCTGCTGATCTCAGTCTGATGCCTCAGTGTCTAAATAACTCTGAGAACTTACACACAAGTTTTTGATCTCATTTTCCTAAACTGCACTACTGTCATGTGCTAGAATTTTTAGATTATCTACTACTTTTTCTGTGAGATAAGTATCACAGTAACAGTGAAGGCAACTTCATTACTTATATGTCAATAGCCTCCTCTCAGGTTTGGAACGATATATGGGTAACATTTTCAAATACAGAATCAGCATCCTATTAGAACAAAGCGTTGATTTTCAAATCAGGCAGGCTCCATGGGAATAAAAAGCCATGAATCAGTAAGACTTCTGTTGTTTTC
The DNA here is from genome assembly GCA_011074415.1 of Stictonetta naevosa. Lineage (NCBI taxonomy): Eukaryota > Metazoa > Chordata > Aves > Anseriformes > Anatidae > Stictonetta > Stictonetta naevosa. The sequence goes on from CM021702.1 coordinate 33,054,615, forward strand.
CTTATATTTACAAAGGACATGGCCTAGACCTGTAGCAGAGCCTGGCCAAGCTGATGCTGAAATAAGGGAAGGCAGCCTTCTTATGAGCATTAGCAGTACCCAGCGACAACAGAAGTGAAAAAGAAATGTAGAGTTCAATTAAAACGAATGCAGTTTCAAGAACTTCCCTTAGAAACTTACATTGGTGACAGCAATAATAAACAGAAAAGTGAGCACTGCTAAGAAGTACTTCCTGGTAAGGAAGCAGGAAGTCTAAGTAACCCTACCCTAATCCACTGAAATTATTAAACAGCATTTGAAGTCCTATACCTTGCATAAGAATAACCTCACAAGACATGCCAGGAGACACAGTGTGTGATTTTAAGCCACCTTGTTATAATGAATTCCTTACGTTGTGTTTTGTGCAGAGGTCCCGCACTCCTGTGAGATAACCTTTGTCAGGAACAACCACGCCTGCTTCACCTTGAATTGGTTCAACCATGAAAGCTGCTACGTTGGGATCTTGAAGCGCCCGCTGTAAGTATGATGTGCACAGAAAAAGAAAAACTTGTACTCAGGTCACATTTACAAAATATGGAGAGAACACACATAGCACAACCTAGCCGTCACTCTGGTTTTCAATTCTAAATGCAGGTAACAGTATTCATGTCAGGCAGTTAGAGTGCCATTTCAGTTCCAACACAGAAGCCTATGTCACTGCTTGCCTCTAAAGATCAGTTGGTGTGCTCACTCAGGGAATTACGAACCTTAAAAACAGCAAAGCCAGACAAGCAGATTATCGGATCAATTCATAAATTACCTCAGAAACATACTCAGTTTTGCATTACTCCGTACAAGACAAACAATTGCTCAATGCTTCCCCCAGTTCACCTCAAGCAAAAAGGAATGAAGGCTCTCTAGTACAAAGCTGTCATCTTAAAGCAAAGTCCATAGCTACATTCTTGCACTTTGAAGCTCTAAAAGGTTTACAAGTCTACCAGACTCAAAAGATACTAAGATTCCCAGTACAAATTTACTACAGCTTTCCTTAATACTGCCCCGTAAACAGAGTAAATTCAGTTATTAGTCTGATGGACATGGATGTGGGTTCTAGGTCTCCACAGTGCATTCAAAGCCTCAATAAAGTTGGCTGAAAACCAGTAAATACTTACAGAGCTTTCACAATGAACAGCCTTACTTGGGTTCAAAGCTGATTTAGCTACTCCACAAAGCAACTATAACACACAGAGAGACCTTGGTTTCCCCTGAACAAACTCCTAGGAGGCAGGCATCTCTGTGCCATAAAGCTCCACAGACGGCTCCTTGCATTAAGCAGGCGCAGCAGACACGGAGGACTGACTTGTCACTCATGGAGACGATGTACACAGATGATGGAGGAGTGGCAATGCCAATGTTCCTATTGCCTCAGTACCATTTGTGTTTAGCTGGCACCCTCCTGCCTTCCAGGTCCCAAACCCAGTTACTCTATGGCTGCTATCAAGCACCATCTACCCTCCAATGCATAAACCCAGACTATGAGTGTGAGAAGTTTTAATTAAGGTCAACAATCCAACAGCTTGACAGTGCAGAATCAGTAGCATTTCAGTAACTTGAGTGAATTGCCAGCCTAGCATGTTTTTAAGGATGCTAGGAAGCTTGCAAGACTGGTAAACAACTGAAGTAAATTCTAGTTATTCAGTCATTGGAGAATCCTTAGCATTTCTGAGAAAATTAAGTCAAGATACTAGCTTTAGAATCCACGCCCAACTTTAGAACATATTTTACTTTATGCAAGTGTAACATGAATCCCCTTGCGGTTTATTTGCTGTTCTTTATTTATACCTGAAACATCTTAGCAACAAGGGAAACGGAACAGATCTTGTTGTTTTCCTTTTACCTCCTAAAGTAAACTGAAAATCAAAACCAAAGGAGAATTTACATACATTACCCGCAGGTAATCATAATGCGTATCTAGACATATATAAGAAATACATACTTCTTAACACATGTTTCAAATGACAAGCTTCTGCTTTTCCTGCCTTGCTATTTACCTAAGAGACACAGTAAAATGATTCCAAATACCTCAAGAGCTGGTAGGTCATTGTATGGGATCACTTCGAAACCTGGCATAAAGGGTCCAAATCCATCGTAACTGGATGGGTCTGTAGAACTGGAGATAGCAGACATCGTTCTGCCCCAGAAGTTGCCAGCTAAAAAAAAAAAAATTATTATTTTATATATATATAAAACTAACATCTCGTTGACAAAATCATGATGCATTTTCACCTAAGATAACTGACAGAGGTTCATTATAAAACTAAGAGCCAGAACAGTTTGTAGGACATCATATTTTTGACCTGCTAATGAATTTTAATAGTTTTGTAACATTAGCATCCTTCCAGCAATTGTTAGCAGTTTACATTGATTCCTTAAATACATCAGGTTGCTCTATCAAAAGCACATTGGAAAAACAAATGTTAAATAACTTCCATGAACTCTTGTCAGTAGTCTGAAAGTAGTAGCCTAGAAGTCTGAGGAAGATGTGCAGGTTTTACATAAATAGTACTCATTAAATACAGAAAGAAAATACCATCCAGAATTTAAGTCCTAGAAATAAAGATGCCAGTGAGCCTAAAAGATACATTTCTGTGTAGTTCAAAGTCTGGAGGAAATCCTGAAGTCAGTTACTGACGTAGGCAGCTCTAGGCACTGCCTCCTCCTAGTCGCCAATACGATCAGCACTACGCTGCTCACAACAGCAACACTTCCTAGCAGAGCAACCACAGCTATGCTCTTTTTACCCTTATTTGGGGGTTGGACCTGGTGATCTTTTGAGGTCCCTTCCAACTCCTACAATTCTATGATATTAGTTTAAAGAATTCCCAGAAAAAGAAGAAAAAAACACTAATCTAATTGGCCCTAGAAAACATAATTCAGTATTCAACTCTGAATTTCAGTTTATAAATGCAATCTAATGACAATTTATGGTCCAGCAATGACATGCACCAGAAGTCAGAAACAGACTGCAGCTGTAGCAACCAACAAACAACAACAACAAATAAACAAGTAAATACATAAATCACTTATTAATAAGCTTTATTCTGGAAAGTTGTATAAAATACAGAGCCACTGAAAAGCAGCAGAATCAATAAAAAGCACTTCACCTACAACCAAAGAATACCAAATAGAAGTTATTTGAACTAGACCTAAGCAGTCATTTTTCAGCAAAGCACAGTAGCTTCTTCAGTGGTAGGCAGCTTTTCCCTGTAATATAGCCAAGAAGAGCAGATGAAGGGTGAAAGCATACCACTTAGGTAATCGGGACCTCTTATCAATTTTAGTAAGATTGCTGTTACCTTTGTTGTATGATCAAGACTACAAAATGGCTTTACTGGATTAGAGCCAGCTTCTGCAATACCTTAAAGAATGCAGAAGAGAAACGCTGGTAGGGAGTGTTTAAGAAGGAAGGAGGTTATCCCAAATGTGGGATTTTTGAGAGGGATCACAACAGTTTAATTCAAATGAAAGGCATCACGAGAAAGATGGAATAAACAGATACTGCACTTTAACATCCAAGCGGCAATTAAAAGAGCGCAGAGGATGAATGCAGCTTCCATTTGACTTCAGGCAGCTATTAAGCAGTATCTGACAACAAAAAGGGTTAAGTAGTACAAATAACGTCTACTTTATATATCCAATTGCTATTTATAAAGCTTTATAAACCACTTCATTAACAGTTATTTCCTTCCTTCAGTGAAAAAAACGAAGCATTAAGAATACTGCAGTGTAACCACTACAGCTACAGGATGAGTGCTACAGCCAGTGTCTAGAGCTGCCTTCCTCCTCAAGACCTCAACTCGTAACATGCACTTCACGTACCTGCAAAAATAATTTTTGCTTTGTATTTCGGAATGCCTTTTACAACGTATGCCCACTTCCGAGCCAACTTACAGGCAGTTTCTCCAGCTTCCACTCCTAAAACATAAAGCAGCACCATTATCACATTTGTACATCAGACAGGTCATCGAGGCAGTAACAAACGCAGTGACAAAACTGTTGATTCTCATGGAAAGAAATAAAATGGAAATAAAATTCTTTTTTCTTTTACCTGTGTTCATTGGAAGAACTTTGTTATAATTGAACATTTTGGTGACAAACTCCTCATATTCACCGAGCACATCGTTGTAAAACGCTCTAGACGTAAGGGTCAGTTTTTCAGACTGAGCTTTCAGAGCACTCACAATCTTTGGGTGACAGTGGCCTTGATTAACAGCACTGTAAGCACTTAGAAAGTCAAAATACTTTCTGCCTTCAACATCCCACACGTAAATACCTAGAAAAACAAAGGTGTGGTAAATACACAAAATCATAAAAAGGAGAGAGAATACTAAATAGTATAAATTAAGAGTTGCAATGCAACCTAGTTAAATCTAAGCTGCATTTTTGCTGTTCTCTGGAGTACTCAGGTCTACCCTCTTTCAGGTAAGCCCACAAGAGGCACTCCGACTGGAAAATAAACAGTTGATAAAGGTAGCATAAGCAAAAAGCTAATGCAATACAAGTAAGTGTCAATGAGGAATCAAGAGAAGAAGGATTTCCCATATAAAGCTGCTATTCCACTAAGTAAGTAGAAGGAGAATACTGCTTCCAAGTCCCCTGTTTTGGGTCCTAAAAAGATAACAGAGAAAAATACTTTCTAACGAGAATTAGTAAGAAATAAAGATCATTAAAAAGAAAAAAGAAAAGCAACAGAATCTATATACTCTCAAAACTTAAGAGACTGTCAGCTTTGAACTATCAAGACACGTAGCCACACTCTTGAATCACCATGTAGACAGCCTTTCAGGACACAGTCATAGAACCTATCCTGCAGAGCAGCAAATCCCCTTAAATATAGTTAAAAATCACAGTAGATTTAAGTTAAGCCATAACAGAGGAGCAGTACACAAGGTTAAGTACACACTTAAACAGGGATCCAATGCAGCTTTTCATGTTCACCTTAACACTGAAGATCTCCATACAAGGCAACAGAAGAAACAAAGCTGCCTGAAGGTTTCTTGCTGGGTTATTCTGAATTATGGAAATCATCAGAATTTAGCCCTTTATTTAAATAAATCATTTTATGGACAGCACAATTGTGTCAGGTGGCCTCATAAGGCTGCAGCATAAGGCCTCATAGAGAGCTATGGCCAGCAAATTATCTATCTTTACTTCATCAATTATCTCAATCTTCTCTGCTCCCAGCCCACCAAGAAAAGAGTTTTGAAACTGATTAGGTCAAAATCATTATGTACACACATCCCATCAACAGCACCCAGGGCAACCAAACTAAAATACCTTTTCCCTTCTCCAGAGCTACAGGCAGTGGGTGGTAATTGTGGGCCCCATATTTAGCCTCACGTTCAAATATGTAATCAGAGGACGGAGGTCCTTGAACTGTTTTTTTAGTAGCTACTGAGGTAGCAGAACTCAGCGAAGCATGAACACCTCGGCAGAGAACAGCAAGGCTCTGAGGGCGGGTGAGCTTGGAAAACATTGCTGACTTCAGGTATGCTGTGATAGATCTGGAAAAAAAAAAAAAAAAAAAGGTTAATAATTAGCACTGACAGTACTTCTGAACAAATATATGACGCGATTAAAGTGCTTCTACTGCCAGGATTACAGGTTTCCCAACCGTTCTGCACTGCAATCAGGAAAGCTTGTATGAAGTATAAAGGAATGCAGCACTGACTTCAACTAAGTTGTTTTTTTCCTATTTTAATGTACACTCCCAGTAACAGAACAAAAACTGCACAACTCAGCAAGCCTATGAACTAGTCCCCTAATTTTACCTATGAAAGCAATTTTTCTTTGTGCCTTAAATTGCAACTAAATTTATTAACACAAGCTACATTTAGCAGAGCAGGGAAACAATCAGAAAGCTAAGTTTATCAAGCTCCTGGGGCTGCTGAAATGCCTTTCATCTGACGAAGACTTCCTTAAGAGAAATCTCAACACAGAATCAGAAAGTAAATAATATAATGCTGGAGAGAAACACCTGACCCAAATAATGTTTAGCTGATAACACCAGACTGATAAAGGACAGATTAGTTTTAACTGAGGTCAGCTTTAAGAAGTCAAGTTAGTGGCTTTTTGTATAAACTGCATTCTTGATGTTAAAGCATACCCAGCTACGGATAAAGAACTCCTTGTTAGGGGCATTTCAAGGCAATGAAAAAACGAATGGAAAGTAATAGCTAAACAAGTATTAACCATCTTTATAGCACCTTGTATTTTTCTGAGGAAAAATGATTGATTTCCCCTGAATACATAACCTTGTACTGTTAATATCTACAGATAACCTGAGAGTAAAACTTCATGAAACATACTCAGGAAAAACATTAGGAACTTGAACTTCCACATTTCTTCCCCTTTCTGTTCTGTCAGAGCAACCACACAGTTAAGCCTTCAAAAAGGAAGGACAAAACCATGGTCTAATTCCTGAAGCAGCAGGTGGCATCTTTCTATTTAAATTCCATCAACATTTACCAAAGACTGTAGTTAATATTCCTAGACTTATATGGCTAACATGTCTTTGGAAACAAACTTGTCAAGTCCATTAAAATGGAAGGCGGAACTTCAAGATCCAGCAAATCTTTTCAGATCGGTATTTGACACTGAAATGTAAATCGTTTCCACAGTTCTTTGATAGCGCTTCCAAATTATGATAAAGGATTAAGAAGCACGTAAAACACAACACCGGGACAGCGTGAAAAGAATCATTTGCAGGAATGTTCTGCATCATTTCATTCACAGGAAAGCACTAACACCAGGCCCAAGATATCTGTGAAAGCTCGAAGGAGCAAAGGATTATTCCACGTACAACTTGTTCTTATAGAAGCGTAAGAGAAGGACAGAAGTACTGGGGACAGCAGAGAGCCAAGGCAGAGATGCTCACTTCAGCAAGACCAAGAGCAGTCAGAGCTGAAGATTCCAGTCTTGCACAACATCACACTTACAAACTGACAGAAGGTATTAGCCCACAACGAAGAAGACAATGACAAGTGTTCTGATTACCAAATGCAGCCTCCTTTGCAACAGACTCCATAGCAAACTGAAGAGCTTTCTAAGGAACCTCAACACTGGCACACCACCTAACAACAGAACTATACTGCAAAACCTAAGCAAAAGATGCATATTAAACAGGAGAACACAGGGACAGTTTATGGGAAGAGACTGTTGTTTCAGGCTGCTTGCAGCAACAGATTATTCTAAATTTATTTTGGTAAAGGACTGCACACTGGATGAGTCACCTTAAACAGAGGCGTTTTTTCCAGCAGATTCCTCCGACGTTATATTGTTGTTCCTCATTTCTAAGCAAAGCCAGAAAAACTATTTCCTGCATCTACCAAAATCAGCTGGGCCAGAGTCAGTAGTCCCCGTTCCAGCAGGAGATCAGCTGCTCCTCAGCCCTGGGCATTTTACCAGCTCGGGGCTGTTAAGTATTAGCAGTCTGTGTTAATACTTTTCAAGACTGTCACTCAAAGATTTTACCAAAAAAAAAAAAAAAAAAGACAAATATGTCTTCACAGAAGAAAAATTTTGACAGAAACTCACCACCGCACCACTCAAAAACCCAACTTGCTTAACCCCTTAAATGCCATTGGTCTGTGCCATCCTGCCCCCGACACACCGCCCTGGCAGGGCAATGAATTCAATGATAAGCTTCTCTATTTTTGTACATTCTCCATATATCCCTGAAATAAAAGCTGTAAAGGAATGAAACTCTTACCTGCCCCTCACCAGAGAGTTACCTTTCTGCACAGAGAGTTACAGACTACTCTTCTTTCAGGCTGGCAAATCTTAATCAGAAATCCCTAAAAGACTTCCCCCCCAGGAGGAGAAACGACCTGCAAGCTGCAGAAGTGAGGCCACATCATTTTATCTGAGCATGGTGCGGGGGGTTACCCTGAGCAAGGCAGAGCGAAACCGCAAATTCTTGTTGCATCTGGAGCCGCAAAGTAAGGAGAGGTCTGCTTCTGGCGATCAGCAAGGCGAGACGAGCAGCAATCTCAGGAAAAAGGAAGGGTGAAGCAGGGGGAAAAGCAGGAACTTGTTACGGGCTGCGAGGAAGAGAAGCGTGGCAGCGCTGGGGGCAGGAGGCAGGCGTTTCAGCAAGCGGGAGGTGTTGCATCAGAAATTGAGCGAGCCCTCCCTGCCGAGCGGTTTTGGCAGATGGGAAGCAGCTTCTCCTCCACAGCAGCCTTTCAGTAACGCTGCTCCGCTTACACCACCTTCAACTGGAGGAAAAAGACCCGCCCGGGCCAGCTTTGCCTCGGCAGGGCTAAGAAAAACATGAAATAAACGGGGCTTTGGGCAACGCGCTCTGGCGGAGGCGGGTGGCAGCGGGCGGGCTGCGAGCTCCCCTCAGGCCCGTTGGGGACGACGGGCCTCAGGGACCCCGGAGGGACCCCGGAGGGACCCCGGAGGGACCCCGGAGGGACCCCAACGGCCCCGGGGCGAAGCGCACGGGCCTCCCGCACGGTAACGCGGACCTACCCCGCTCCCCTCCCTCACGGCCGCCGCCAGAGCCCCCCGCGTGAGGCGAGAAGCGAGGCCGGGCCCGGCCCGCCCCGTACCTGCCGGCCGTGCTGCTCAGCCCGGGGCCCGCGGCGCAGAGGCGGAGGCAGCCGGCGGCAGCTGTCACCGCGCCTCACGCCCCGCCGCCCATTGGCCGCCGCCTCCCCCCTCCCGCCCCGCCGCCGCCTCCCATTGGGCTTCGTCGAGGAGAACGCCCCGCGCTCGCCCAATCGGAGAGCGAAAGAGCCGCAAGCCCTCAGGCAGGGCCCGCCCCCTGCCCCGCGGCCGTTGGCGGGGTTCCCTCAGGGCCGCGGCCGCCGCTGCCGTGGGGATCTGACGGCGCTGGGCGTTGGGCGCCCACGGAGCCCCCTCGGCCTCGGCAAGCCGGGTGTCGCCGCCCCACCTGGGGAGGGAACGGAAGGGAGAGCACGGGGAAAAGCAAATAAAAAATAATAAAATAAAAACAAAATAAAAAAACGGGCTTGTGCCCAATCTAGGATGTCAGCTAACTCGGGCCTTCCCCAGGCCGAGCGGTGCCTGGTGAGCGCTGTGTGGCCAAGGAATGGGGGCGTTCACGAGGGCGTTACAGTCATTAGGGTTGGAAAAGCCCTCCAAGATCATCTGCTCCAACCATCCCCCTACTACCAATATCACCCCACTAACCCACATCCCCAAGCACCACGTCCAACCTCTCCTGGAACACCCCCAGGGACGGTGATGCCACCGCCTCCCTGGGCAACCCGTCCCAATGCCTGACTGCTCCTTCTGAGGAGAAATGTCTCCTCATTTCCAACCTGAACCTCCCCTGGCACAACTTGAGGCCTTTCCCTCTGGTCCCATCACTGGCTACCTGTCCGAAGAGGCCGATCCCCAGCTCCCCACACCTTCCTTTCAGGGAGTTGTAGAGAGCAATGAGGTCTTCCCTGAGACACGAGTAGTGAATGTGCACTGGTTTTAGTCCAAAAGAAGAAGAAATGCTGCGAAAAGATACTGAGACTATTTCTCTTTTTATATAACCCACCTTACTGAAAACAAAAAGCAAAGTCTCAGCAGTGCTGACTTCTGGATGCCTCTTGACTCATAAATTGTCCTGACAAGTCTGTCTATGCTGGAAAAGAATCTGTAGCTTTTCCACAAAGAAAACACGGTGTACTGGGTTGACAGTACCCAGAATTTGCATATCTCCCCCCACACAAACACAACCCCATGGAAATGTCCTGGAACCCTGTCATATCTCCTAACCAAGCGGCTCAAAGCCCGCATGGCAGGGAGCAGCATTGTGTATGCGGTTGGAGAAAAATGCCCTCAGAGGAAATTTTCCCAGTGCGCAGTCAGCTGGGAGTAGAGCAGAGAGATGATCCCGGGCTCTTCGTAAATCCGCACCCAGTCAGGCTCAACCCTACTAGTATATTTATGTCTCTAACTAGCCTAATTCTGCCAAGGAACAGTGCCCTGCATCTGCTGCCAAAGTTGAACACGCAAAGTATTCAACACTTCAAGGCTGTGCCTTCGGTGCGACATTGCACAAGACATTTCACAATCATGTCTGTCGAATGAAGGCACGGTTGTACTGTGCCAAGTTTCTTAAGTCTGGTAACGGTCATAATCTAGGAGCAATTGCAACTCTTTTTTCTAGTTAAAGGTATGATTTTTTTGTGAAACGCCCACAATTCTAAGGCTGAAAAAAAAAAAAAAAAAAAAAAAAAAAAAAAAAAGTAAGCACTGCAAATTCACGTCTGAAATGCGGAGTCTCAAAACCAAACAAACAAGCCAATAACCCTGAAGCAAGAAAGGGCTTGCTCTCTTTCGGATCCTGCAAGCCTGAAAGAAGAAAAAGAAAAGGGTTTACATGCTCAAATAGAGGCATAGCACAGAACGTGTAGATACTACGTGTAAATTTAGTTTTTAAAGCTGGTATGGGCTTATTTTGAGATAAAAAGAAATACAAGTGTGAAGTAACTCTCAACTGGAGTCTAGTTATTTAACATCTGAGAGAAAGTGACTTCAAACTCCTATGTTATATTGGCTTGATCACAATTTTTTGTAGGATCATTGCAATCCTTCTGTGAAGCACTTTCTTTCCTCTTTTGTTTTTGGCACTTACAATCAAGACACTGAAAATACCCACTTCTATAAATGTTATCAAGCTGAAATTTTAAATTGGTCACATTTTTCATGGTGGTAGCTATTACCATAGATCTTGAAGCAGTTACTGTCAGCTAGATGCAGTATTTCCTGCGATTCAAGAAAAAAAAAAAAAAAAAAAAAAGCAGCAGCTTAATGTGTGCTGTTTAGTTACCTGTCGGTACCTAAAAGACTCCACATGACATTAACCAAAACATGAGAAACAGAAGACATGAAATCTTCCCATTTTGCAATAATATGCCCCACAGAAAAGAAGAAAACCCTGACCTACTTGAGAAAAGAGGGTTATTATGTTCATTGTGCTTATCCAGAAAATACAGTTTGACGTCTAAGTAGACCATACAGTCACATGAAGGAACAAGTTAAGTCATGCCAGTCGTTAGGCATAATGCCGCAGCTCGCTCTCTGGCAGAAATGCTCACTGAAGTCATGGGGAATTAGGCATGTGAAGAGGCTGAGGAACTGCATCCCAGCCACAGTTGTTATTTTCTTCCACGGAGGTAGGGCCAGTCCCTCACCCCCATGAACCACAGCCCTGGGCAGGGCTGCACAAGGTGGGTGTGTTGTGGGGCCAAAGGCGGTGCTGGGGGAGCACTGGTGTAACGGGACGCTTGCTGCTCTTGCCGTTGTGTTCTTTGGTGGCCGTGACGGCTCATTGCTCGGCTCAGAGGAAGAGTTACTCACCGCAGGGCATGACCTACACCAGTCAGCAGCTTGGGTGTGGAGTCTGTCCAAGTCATGAGGCTCAGGGTACAAGTTCACAACTAGCTAACACCATTGTAAGTCTTCTGTGCTGGCAGGCGGACAGTCCCACGCCTCTTCCTACCTCTAGGAAAGCCACAAGGGTCGTTTTCGCCCTTTCCCCTCTTGTCAATGACATGCTGCCACTCAGAAGAAAAAAGGAAAAAGGGAAAAAAAAAAAAAAAAAAGATAAAAAGGTGATGCTTCTCTGAGGCAAAGGCAGATTCTTGAGGTGAACCCAGCAGTTGCCATACTGCCCAGGAGAACCCGGCGGTCCGGATCTGACAGCTATCCATGTATTTCACACTAAACACCTTTCTGAGAAGAGGGTGGTGATGCTGCACCCTCTGTGCGCCAGTCGTGTAGCTGTTGGTATCACATCTCTGACCAAGGATTGGCAAGGCGACAGCACGCGGCGATGGGACTCTTGCAGCACGTGTACACGGAGAGTCACGGGCTGTGTGACTCTTGATGGTGTGACAGACGCTTCTCGCTTTGCCCACTGCTAGAGCGTCTGGTGCAACACCGAGCCTACATGGGGTAAGGCTTTCCTGTGGCCCCTGTCTCTTATTTGAGACGTATGTCTGAACAAGACATCGGAAGATGAAGGGGCTTTATTATTTTGATAAGATACCAATGAAGGATTTCAGGAATTTTTCTACTTGTACACTTTGTTACTTGTAGACGATCTTTCATCAGTGAAAGTTGAAGTTTATGCTGTTTTTTATAGAACCCAGTCCAGAGAAATTGCTTTCTGTGGCCCATGGTTGTGTTATTCATGTTGTTTATGGACAGCAGAATTCTACACTGAGGTATTTCTCGCAGGACCAGAAAGTTCAGTCTTTCCTGCAGCACAACTAGGATATCTTACAATGCAGTGTGTCAGAGCGTAGAAACAACAAATGCAATTCATGCACAGCACATCTGCCTTTCAAATCGAGTTAGGGGTCTCTTTTTTAGCCTGTATTTTTCAAGATAGTTTGGCAAAACATAGCACAACCCCGTTAAAATCAGCGCTGTGTGACCGAGTGGATGTGCCTTAACCGGCTTAAAGCACCACAACCAACCCTTGGAGCTGATACGCCTATTGTAAGATAAACCTTGAGTTATAGTTAACACTTAGCCTCCCCAGTTTGCTTGTTGTCTTATTTTACCAAGATTTCAATAATACTCTGTTTGTCAGATGGATAACTGAATTATAAAATCGAAATAGTTATTGTCTTCTTTAGGCATTTTTTCCAATATCTGAACTTATCTTCCATTATTTTCCTTTGCAATTTATTGATGCTTGCATCCAGAGCCTTCCACAAATGAGATGTGACATTTTGTTTGTGTGTGAAACCTAGATTTAAGGGTGAGCAATAAACTCTTCTATTTCTAGGGCTTGTAGGTAGTTTAATTTAATGACACAGGGAGAGAGAAATGTAATTTATTTATACATTTCTGGTGGTCATCACATCCCTTGGGCATCACACCACCAAGAAGAAACAATCTGGAGATAATCTGAGAAAAACAACTTTCAGATGCACCAACATGGATTAAAAGAGCTGTGTATCTTCAGCTCACTTGTGACTGGGTTTTATTTTTCTCTGGTTCCAACACGTGACTGACAATAAAATTATCCGTTTACCTGCAGTCCCAGCAGCAACATGATCCAAGTGTGAGATCCACAAGAGCAGCAAGTGGGCAGGAATCTGAGAATCCGTGGGATTCTAGCACAAAAATCAGAAAGAGTACAATAAAATCCAAAGAAAATTGGAGCAAGACAAAGCCAGTTTGAGCTTCAGGATTTCAAGTGCCTATTGTGAGTTTTTTTCTTCCTTGTACAAAAATATTTTGATTTTGATCCTACAGACCTTCTGCTTCTGAACTTCCATCAACTTCATTCTTGTGTTTTATCGTGACAGTGACTTCTGGAAAGGACAGCCTGGAAATTGCTTTACCTGCTCTCCACACTTCCAAAATCTAACCAAGCTGGCAGCTGAAACTGTCACGAGGGCACAGCGAAAATGAACATAAATACAGCTGGGTGTGTAATAAGAATGAATATCTTGTCACTTAGGTTAGTCTGAGGGCTGAGCCCTGAACACCTGGATACACTTCATCTCAGGAACTGGGGAACTGTCCTCAAAATTCTACCGCAGCCGGTCCCCGCAGGCCCTGCCGCTGTGCATGTGCTTGGCATTGCCACAGCAGAGACGGCTGATCGCGCTAAGTGGTGAGCAATCATCTGCTCAGGGCTACTGTAGTCTGGAACTGGGGAGTTTACATAATGCCTCGTCCGAGGCAGACTTTAACTCAGCTCCTCGCAGGGGCAGATGAGCGAGGCAACCACTTGCGTCACCTGCCACTTGTCCTGACCTCAGGCCGACGTGCTGGCAGCTCCCGAACTTCCCCGTTCAGGACTTTACGCCAGCCTGAGATCTTCTGGAATACCAAATAATTCAGAAAATTAGAGGCGTTCTTGGCACACGTTAGAACAAACGACTTTGCTTTGAAGTCCGTTGTTTCAAAATGATTTCTTTCATAAGGATTGTTTTACAAAATCACGCAACCTAAGATATCAGGAATAAGGAAAGCATACTGCCAAAAGTGAGAGCTTCAGAAAGCAGCAAGGTCTTGCCAGAAACGTCCTACCCCTAAGCTGTCACGTGGCCGTTCCTTAGAACGGGCAAATAAACCGGGAAAGCAAAGCACTTAATCCTTTCTTTGCTCTGCAGCTCATTTATCATTTCTTCAAACTAATGCTCTTCCCTGCCAATTTCGGTGCAGTGCAGCATCTCCCGAGTCCTGCCAGGTTGTTTCGAGGGGAGGGACTGCGTGATAAGGAGCTGTCAGTCCCGTGGCAGCGCGCAGACACGAACCCAGAGGTGTCAGCCGCGTGCCGGCTGTAGGGACATGGAGCTGACCTTGCCTGAGAGGACAAGGGTTCAACTCAGCTGACTCCCAGTTTGTTATGCCAGGTGCTTGAAGATCCACAGATGCAGAACCCGATGTCTTTTAAGGTTACCATTGTGCAAAGTCTGTGCATTTTTGTATATCCTCTCCTTCAAAATAAATAAATTCATTAAAAAGACTTTTTTTCATTAAACAGCAGCAGTAAAACAAATTCGATGACCAAAGCTACCATAATAAGTCAGCATGTGTAGCGTGATTTTTAAAGGAGTCAAATATTTTATGTGTATTGGATTTGTACATAGAGCTGGTATCTTTGGAAGTGTTTCAGAATGTCGGGCTGCTTGGTGAAAAAGCCTGAATCCCGCATGCCCCTGAAATCTCTCTGCAGTGTTAGGACATGCCTGAGCCCCATGAAATACCACTTCTTTAATTGCATTCGGCATGTGGCGTTATACAGTCTCCCAGAAACATTTACTCAGTGCTCGACCAGAAATCGGCCCCACAACATGAGCTTTCTGTGCCAGGGCAGTGCCGTACAAGCCTGCTCAAGGTGACTTCAGCTGATACGGGGTCACAGTGGCAAACAAAAAATGTGTTCAGGCCTAATGATGCAAGAACCCTATTATCAATCTTGCTTCGGGAGGATTTCGCCCACCAAATATTTTGCTAGACGTCTGGTCTAGCCTGCGAGTTGTAAAGCTGCTGGAAATCAGACTTTGGTCTCGTGCGTGAGCAGTATGTGGGACCAAAGCAGCGCTGCTCCATCGGTCTTAAGTCACTTCACCACTTAGTGGGCCGATGAGGCATTTAATAGATCGGCTCTTCTATTTCGTGGGGCCTTTGATAAACAGAGAGGTACCTTACCTTGCCTTTCATCGCCTCCCTGAACGTGCTGTACAAGCAGCAGGCCGCCAGCCGAGGGATCTGAGGTGCTTTATGAAACACTTTTACGAAACACTTCCCACTGCGGATCTTTCTAGCGGGTGCCTTCAGCAGGGAGCACAAGGAGTTAGCTCAGCCCAGCCGTAGCTCTGCGGGGCCCATAAGGCAGGGGATAAAGGACACCAGGACAACAGAAACCCAGGGCCCTGCTTCTTCCGCGGGAGCTGCTTGGCCAGAAGGAAGCAGCAGGAGGCTGCTGAGTCCGCTGGGCCCTTCTAAGGGCCGCCCCTGCCCGCCCTACGCAGCCCTGTGCGAAGTCAGAAAAAATCCACAGGTGGAATTTCAAATCTAGCCTCAGCTCAGGAACCTGTGTGTAGATAGCTCATTGGTTATAATGCTTATAATTTGATCATAGCTAACGATACGAGAGACAGGGAGGGAGGGAAGGAAGGGAGGGAAGGAGGAATGGAGGGAGAAGGGGAGGGAACGAAACTTTATTTTTCCAAAGTCTTCTATTACACAATAAATACTGGCTTTCTGCACTAAAATGCTTGGGCACTAGATTTTATCTACCTAGATTTTGTCTTTAGGTCCTCAGTACATTTTAATTCTTATGACTTTTATTAATTTTAATAATTTTCATTTTAATAATTTAAGAATTCTCAATTCTTACTGCCTTTAAACCCATCTGTATGAGTTGTTGTTGCTGTATTTTTTGATACAGATCTAAAAGTCCAGTTCAGTCGACATTTCCAACATTCGCCTAGCTTTGATGCCGTGGTGCTCCCCTGTGTACTTCTTTCATTATTAGCTTAAATGAAGTTCACTTCCAAAGTTCTTTTGTGGGGCTTGGACCACTAGTATTTTTGCTGCCTGTGCAGATAGAAGGTACAAAGCACTTTTAAAATCATTTTGGGGGGCAAATATGAACACTGTATGAGTCATATTGCAAGGCTCTGCACAGGCTTTCCTCCTCTCTCCGGAGCATTTTAATTCAAAACCCTTTTAATTTGATATAGATGCAATTTTTTGCTGTTTACACGTGGGACTTTCTTGTGATTCCTTTTAGCATCTACATTCAGCCGTGAGTAAAGTCAATTTATGCCTGTGCTTGAAAGTATTTTACAACTCCGTATTCAGAACAGCTAGAGATAATGGATACTCAGTGGGGCATTGCCAAAAGTGTGACTGGTGAGACTAGCATAATCCTGACGACGTGGTGCTCGACAGCTATTGCTATTTCCCGGGCTGAATTTTGCATCACAGCAGTACCAAGTGGCCAGTTGCCACGTCTCCAACTGGAAGCCAGAGGTGCAGGAGGAGAGGAGGGGTGCGAGCAGCTTGGGTGCCCTTGCCCAGAAGAGCTCTGGGGTCGGTGCCACAAGGGCCGCGGTCCCATTGCCCTGCCCCACTCTCCCAGTGCAGAGGTGCAGGTAATACGAAGTGGGAACCGGCATCGATATGTTCTCTGAAATTAATTGTAAAACTTTTCTTTGATCCGGATCAATGGAGATGACTAAACGGAGTGGTGGGAAAGGCTGCCTTTTCCTGCACAGGAATCAAGCATTCAGATTGCCCATAAGGCTGACGGTGTTGTGCCAAAGACAAAACTGCTGGCAAACCACGGAGCCTTGAGAAGGTTTACAAACAGCAGGGCTGCGCACCAATTCATACTGTTTGCGTTTTTATTTGTAATGTGCTCTAGTTTTGCTACAACCTACTCTGGTTAAGGAAGAAAACTCATTGTATGATGAATACCAGGGCTCAGGGCATTTCCCTCGGAGATTTCAGTGCAGGTGACCAACTGCTTGGTGCTCTGGGAACACCTCACAGTGACAGCCCAGTGAACCCATGAGCACAGCGATGAGCATCACAAGTAGAAGGCCGCCAAGAGGCTTTAGGTCTGGTCACCTCTAACTCGTGGGAAGGGGCATGGACCAGAGGACCTGCTGGACCCTTCTCTTCCTCCAGGGCTTGGGCTCCTCTTGGAGGTCTGTTGGCCAGACACGGGCCGCCGGCAGCGTTGCACCCCGACGCCTCGGCCGGCCGCGACTGCTGGATCATTGGCCGGCAAGCGGGCAGTGCCGGATGCACGCTGCGCCGCCGTAATGACCCCGGCTTTTGCAACTCCAACTGAAGTCCAATTAGAGTTAAAAAGTTACCTTAACTAACCTGCAAGTAAGTACATTCCTACAGTAGTTATGCCTTCCAAAGTCACGACCTGAAGCAAACCTCAGGTTTCATTAGTAGCAATCCATGTAATTGGGAAGACACCGGCTGCCTCGTCTTCGGGCTGGCAAGACGGCTGCGGAGACTTGGCTGAGCCGGCCCCAGGACCGGGTTTGTGGGGCTCCCGCCTCAGCCCCAAAAACTTAAGGGTGCTGCTGCTGGCGGGGGGTCCCAGGGAGCCCCTCTCACCGCCCCACCCCAAGGAGCTGGGTGCCCAGACACCCACCCACAGAGCAGACTCCGCTTCGTCTGAGCACAATTAAAAGCAATTCAACGTGGAATAATAATAATAAAAAAAAACAAACACTTTTTATTTAGACAAACACAAGAAGAGATGGATAGGATTTACGAGCTAAGATTTTTGGTTGGAGAGCCAATGTGTACTTTAAAGCATCGTGAGACCGAGGGGATACACCCCGGAACGGCGTATTGCAATAATTCGCGAAACCGCGCGAGACGGATTTTTTAAACCCAATTATTTCCCGGCCACTCGGGGAGGGATCAGCACCCAACCACAATTCTTTTTCATTCCGGTGCTTGTAACGATGAAGATGAAATATGATTTTCCTTCCTAAGAAAGGTTCCAAAAAGGAAAAAAGAAAAAGCATGTATTTCTCGGTTATGGAAAATAGGTCTCTGCATGCGGGAGATTCTGCATTTTACTTATTTTCTATCACAAATGCCCCGTTTTTAAAGAAATGAAAAACGTAATCATTTTCTCTGATTTATGTTTGCGTTTCTGCCTCATTTGGTGCTAACACTGTTCTTACAAGAACACCCGTTCTCTGTGAGAGGAGCAATCTTTAGACATCTCATCTAAACCCTTTGAAGTCACCGGGAATGGACTGAAAAGAAAGGCAGAGGGGCGACGCACATTAGCAGCAATCGAATACCTTCCCACTGACCCAGCAGATTCTGCGCTCCTCACCCGCTGGCACGGAGCTGCGGTTCCCTACCCCTCCGGCCAAAAGAAAACCCCCTCCTCGGCAGGGTACCGAGTACACAGCTCACAGTTTTTAGGTCCAACGTGAGAAGTGGCGTAAAAACGTTGGGCACACGGGGCACCGCCGGGTCCACAGGCAACAGCTGAGGCTTGGGGCCGTCTTGGCTCGCTCGCTCACATCCCCGGGAGCCGGATGGGAGGCAGCAGGGTCCCGGCGGTGGTGGCGAGCGTCGGAGCTCCTGGGCACTCCAGCTCAGAGGCATGTGCCAGCAAGCCACGCAGCGACGAGGAACGGTTTAAAAAGAAACTTGGAGAAGGCTCTGGAGGGAACCGGCACGTGGCTAGAGGCTCGCCAGCTCCATCCCAACGCCTCCAAGTGCATCGGGGACGTGCCCAGGAGCCCGGCGGCGGTGGCACCCCCGAGGTGCGGGCTGTAGGAGACCTCAGAGGTGCGGGCCGTAGAAGGGCCCGAGGTACGCGGGCCCCAGGAAGGGGGCGAAGGGGCCGGCGGCCAGCGGGAAGGGCGAAGCGGCCGGGAACAGGAGCTCGGCGGCGGCGAAGGGGGGCAGAGTCCTGCCGGGGGGGGCGGCGG
The DNA here is from genome assembly GCA_011074415.1 of Stictonetta naevosa. Lineage (NCBI taxonomy): Eukaryota > Metazoa > Chordata > Aves > Anseriformes > Anatidae > Stictonetta > Stictonetta naevosa. The sequence goes on from CM021702.1 coordinate 33,073,583, forward strand.
GGCGCGCCGAGGGGCTCGGGGGGCCGCGGCCGGAGGTGTTGGGGGGCGCTGGGGCGGCCGAGCCGTCGGGGGCCGGGTGCTGCTTCTTCCACTTGGTGCGGCGGTTCTGGAACCAGATCTTCACCTGCGTCTCGGTGAGGCTGAGCGACAGCGCCAGGTTGAGGCGCTCGCACACCGACAGGTACCGGGTGGCTCGGAATTTGTTCTCCAGGGCCACCAGCTGCTCGTAGGTGAAAGCCGTCCGGGCTCGCCGGGGTTTGGCGCAGCTCGGTTCGGCTCGGCGCCGCCGCCCGCCCCGAGGCGAGCCCGGTTCCTCCGGGGCTGCGGGACCGGGAGCGGGGCCGGGGGTCGTGCCGGCAGCTCCCGGACCCTCCTCGGCCGCTGCCTCGGCTCCTCTCTCCGCATCTGCGGGGAGATGGCGGAGCTCGTCAGGGGGGAGCGCCGGGGGTGGGCAGCCTCCCCTGCGCCCCCCCGACGCGACCCGGCGGGGACGGGCGATGCCTGGGGGTCGGGGGGGGGAGGGGGGGGGGGGCGGTTGATGAAGCCCGTCCGGCGCCGTCTCTTTTGCTGAGGGGGTCGTGGGGAGAGGTGTGGGGATGGATTGCTTACCAATTAAAAGAGAAGTTATTAAAGTCCCCTTCTGAAGCGAAATAAATCCCCTCCCCGCTCTCCTCCTCCTCCTCCCCCCTCCCCATCTCCGTGCTAATGGAGTTTCAGATTTGCGAGGGCCGGATCGATAGATGTCATCTATTAAAGGTAAGTTTTAATCGAACAATATTAGGATCAGGCCGGGGGAAGGAGGTTTGAAGTGGGTACCTGCAAGCTGCGGGCGGGAGATAGGCGGGAGTCAGTAATAGGATATCGATCAATGGGAGCTGAGGCATCCTCCGCCGGGGACGGGCCGAGCAATCCCCGGGGGTCGGCAGGGACAGCGGGGGGGAATCGGGACGGGGACAGGGATCGGGACGGGGCTCGGGACCCCCCTCCCGGCCTGGGGAAAGGCTCGGGGGGCTGCGCTGCCCAGAACCGGGGGGGCTCCGCTAGCAGCCGATTCGCGGCGGGGGCAGCCCCCGGGACGCCCCCCCCTCCCCCCTCTCGCCCGGGGTGCAGCGGGGGGGTCCCGGCTGGATCCGGCGGGGCCAGCGGGACCGGAGCTTGCTCCTTCCCATCGCCGGGACCCCAGACACCCCAGTCCCCCGGCGCCCTCCCCACCCACCCCGCAGCGGGGCCGGGCTCGGGGGATGCTCGGCCCGTCCCCGCCACCTGCTCGCCCCGCCGGCGCCGCCGAGAGAAACTCGAGCGCGTTCCTACCATCCGCCTCTAGCTTATCCCAGCCGCTCCCGGGGCGAGCAGCGCCCGTTCCCACTTCAACTCTCGCCAAACTTTTCTCCTGCTCGCCCCCGCTCCCCGCGGCCGCCTGGTTTCGCCGGGTGAATTTCTGGGGATCCAGGATGTCTAAGATGGAGAAGGAGATCCTATGCGGGACGGGGGGCTCCTTGGCCCCGCCGTCCGGGCATTCCGGCATCCCCCGCACCGCTCCAGCCGGGGACCCGCGGGTTGGCAGCGCCGCCGCGGTGCCGCCGCGGAGCCGCCGCGGAGCCGCCGCCGCCGCCTCCCGGAGCCGCCGGCGGGGCGCTGGAGGCTCGGAGCGAGAGCGGCGGGGAGGAGAAGCCGGGCGGAGGGGCCGGCGGCGGGGTGGGGGCAGAGGAGGGGGCAGCGCAGCCATTGGCACGCAGCCCCGCGCCCCCTCCCCGCCGCCGGCCGCGGGGAGCTCCGCGGGGGCGCAGCGAGCGCCGCCCTCCCCCCGCCGAGGGGCTCCGGGGGGAGCGGGGGGAGCCCCACGCCTGGGGACAGCCCCCCCCGTGAGCTCCCGGAGGTCGTGGGAGGGATGGGGACAGGGGAGAGCCCCTCTGCTGGGTGGCTCGGTTGAGGGTGTGAAGGTAATGTCTGGTCCCCGAGCGTCTTCGCTTTCTTGGGGTCAGCTCGGGGCTGCCTGGTTCGGGCTCTTGGCCCTAAATCCTGCAGTTGAGCCCTGGTGTGGGCAGGGAAACTGAGGCATGCCCACGCTGGGAGCGTGTCCTATTGCCTCTAATCCATTTACTGGTATAGGACTGGCAGCACCAGGTCAGGTCTTTCCACCCTGCTCCAGTCCCTGGACCTCGACCACTTCTGGTCACCCACATTTGTTAGAAACTTGCTGGCAACGTATTGCTGTACTTTTATGGCTTTCAAAGGGGATGCTGTTCCATCTCCTTAGCATTTCTGCTTTTTGTTGGCGCTGTGAATCAGGGTGAGGTGTGGGCAAGGGCATTGTTCAGCATGGGAAGGTAGTGCTCCTTCTGTCTGTCTGTCTGTCTGTGGGAATGTGCTGCTTCTCCTGCTTTTACTCAAGGAGAAGATGAAGGCTGTGGCCCTTCTCATATTTGCAGGTGTCTCAGTTTCAGCTCCCTGAAATGAATGTGTCCGCCAGTCTTCAAAGGGGTGCTGTCAGTTACTTTCGAGGTAAAACTAAGGAATAGCTCAATGGGAACGGGTGATGCAGAATGGGAATAAAGAGAGCAGGACTGGGCTTTCTATCTGTCACTGCAAAGGAATAGGAACTAGGATAATGGGGAGCTGCAGGAGGAGATGAAGATGTGCAGGGAGACGCGATTGCAATTAGCTGCTCTGGTCAATTACATGGTAGCAGCATCCAAGGACCCATTCAGCGCTGGCCTCTGGCATGGGACAGCACACAGATTTAGAAGAGAAGGGATCTCTGTCCCGGGGAGCTCACTCGGTGAAGCTGCACACCGATAGAGCTTAGTTCTGGGGATGCATCCTGCATGAAAATGAAGCCGGTGGGGAGCTGGAAAGCACTCTGCTGTGTGCTGGCAGAGTGTTGGTTGTGCACTCAGCGTTACCTGAGGTGCAGAAGGAGAGGGAAGGGGTGGAGAACAGCTAGCTTCTGGACAGCATACCTCATAAAGGATGTCAAATAAAGAAAATGGGTCTGAAATCTTAATGTATATCCTGATCATATTTTTGAAACAAGATTCTTTTTGTTTGCCACAATGCCAGTTTCAAAGTACGTGGAAAAAATCATAGGTATTGTGATATGGTAAATAGGTGTGTGGCTCACTTTGTTTTAAGGATGCTTGTTAGCCTTTGAGGCACTGGAAATTTTTCTTGTTTGGAAGGAAAAAAATATTCCGATCTGTGAGAGACTACAAATATTTCTGTTTGAGCTATTGCTACTGCAAGAGCTTAGAAGGTAAATTGTAGTGTTGGGATTAATTTGTGAGCTGGCAGACATCTTCTTCAAATATCATCAGGTTAACACGTGCATAGAGGCTGACCTACAAACATACATGCCCACGGAAAGGCACACAGAAAAAGCACATGTTCATGGATTGGCTTTAGCAGTCTGTTTGAAGTTGGTCTGTTTTCCAGCTCGAGCATTAAAATTCAGGCTGAGTGCTGTCTTTAAATTGCTTTGATGCTAGGTGGGTTTCAACCCTGACCTGTCCTGACGGCAAGTGATGGCTGTAACAAGCTGCGGATCAATATTCATAGCGGGTGTCCTGGACTGATAACACTATCCAAGACAATGTTCACTATCAGCGTAGACAGCTGAGATATTGCACTATTAGTGATGTTGTTTTAAATAACCTGATCCATTTCTGGGTCTATTTAATGAATTTCACAGTTTAGATATTATCTTTAAGGAGAAGCCAAAGGCTATTCCAGACGCCGTGATGCAAATCAATGCTGCCAAGGCTCCTCTGCTCTTCTTAAAACAAAGTGGGCTGTAATTCCAGCACAGCTCCTGATGTATTCCGCGAGCCACGGCGTGCTATTGATGGGATTAGCAATAAGGCGGCATTCGGACTTTATCAAGGGAGAAAACAGTATTGTCTGCAAAGCTGGAACACCGCTGATAGGATCTTATCCGTGACGGCAAAACAGAGGCGATCGGTTCGGTTCTGTTCACAAGACGATTTGTTTTTTCTTGGTGTTCCTGCGGGGCGCGGGGCACACGTGAGGCGGCACCGTTGGGGTGGACGCAGCACTGATCATGCTTTGGCCATGGGGACCTGGCCTTGTGGGGCTTTTTGGGCCAGTTGGGTGCCCTGGGGACCGACTTTGTTTGGTGTTAGACGTGTGGGGGCTCTGAGGCGCTCAGCCACAGCCCTCGGGGGTCTCACCCCCGCGCCTCCCTGTGGAAGGGGAGCTCTGCCAGGGGGTGCTCGGGCCTCGCCGCCCCTTCCCCGCAGACAGACCCGGGTCAAAGCCCAGGATGCCCCCAGGAAGGCCTGGGACGCCTCCAAAGACACCAAAAACGCATCAAAAGCCACAAAACCGGGCTCCAGCAAGGGGACTCCATTGCCCACCGGCCCCCGGGGCGGGCTGAGGCGGGGCCAAGATGGCGGCGCCAAGATGGCGGCCCAAGATGGCGGCGCCAAGATGGCGGCCTGGGCTCGGGGGGTGCGGGGGCTGCTGCTGGACATCAGCGGGGTGCTCTACGACAGCGGCGGCGGCGGCGGCGGCGGGGCGCCCATCGCCGGCTCGGCGGAGGCGGTGCGGAAGTAAGCGGGGCCCTACCGGGCCGGCCGCGGGCCTTGCGGGGAGCTGCGGGACGGGGGAGGCGGGTGCTGAGCGCTGCGGGGCCCGGCGGGGCTGCGGCAGCGTGAGGCGAGCTCCGCGCCTGCCGCCGCCATGGAGGCTCGGAGAGCCGGCCCTAAAGCAGCGCTGCACGGCCCGGGGCCGGTAAGGTGGGCTTTTAACGGTAAACAGTGTTAAGTGTTAACGGTATGATTGGCAAGAGCCTCTAAGGCTCGTGTCCTCTGGGACCGCCTTGCACCAATACACCTGTGAGGAGTGCTTGTTCCAGCGGGAAAAGGAACAGGAACAAATGTTGAAATCACTAAAAACACTCACATGAGTCTAGTAGAGCATGTCCCTAAACGCTGGCGGAACTGAGATAGAAAAGTCTGAACTGAAAAAGACCTACATGCATTGCTACTACAAGAAGTCTTTGTGGCGTTTTTAGTTAGAGCCCTGTTCATGTTCCTTGAAATGCGTGTAGCAGGCGCGTGCAGTGCAAATGGACAAATCTGTTTTCTTCTGCACGGTCAGATTTTGCAGCGCTGCCAGAAAGCAGCGTTTGAGGCAAGTTTAAGGTTTGTTGAGGCTCCGCGGCCCGGCTGTGGGATCTGCTGGCACCAGCAGCCTCCGAGGGAGCCGCGGTGTCGGGAAGGCTGGCGGGTGAGCAGTGAAGTCGGTGACACTAGGCAGGAGAAAAAGTTGCTTTTATAAAGACCTAGTATTAGAATCCTGTGCTTTGTGGGTTTTCCTGGAGTTGCTTCTGTCTCCATTCCTCAGTGTTCTCTGTACACATCATCACAGCGTGGTTTCTGTCCTCGTGCTTTTCTGTAGCTGTGCTACAGGTTCTGGATTCAGAATAGACCCTAGAAGAAGAAGGTGGCAGTAAAATAAAAGCTTTTGTTTCCCGTGAAGCATGGAGCAGCCTGTTTGCTGACTGTAAAGAGGCAGGTGCTTCTGGGTGAGACCTCTGCCAGGGTTAAACATCCCTGGTCTCCCTTCTCATCTCGCTCAAATCCTCCCAATGACATTATTTCCATGCAGGGGCTGTGCCAGCAGCCTGCCCGTGAAGGAGCTCCTGCTCCCCATCGTGCCTCGTAAGACATCCTATCACCCTCCCTGTGACAGCACTCAGTCATGTCTCGTTGAGTGGCACTTTCTGATTATTTTGCTGGGCTCCTGGGTGCTGCGGTGGTTCCCCTCCGCAGGAGGACGAATTGGGTCCCAAAGCTTGCTGTAGCACAACAAAGGTCCCGTGCGCAGGCAGCAAGCTGCCGTGGGCTTGAGTCACCCATGCAGGAGGTTGTGGCTGGTCACAGCGTGGTCCAAGCTGCGTGTTCAGCAACACCTGCTCGGGCACACGTGCCCACAACCCTTCAGTAAGGGCGCCAGAGCCACAGATGAATTTTGCTTTATTTTCTCCATCATCTGCAGCATCCTTTGTCTTGCAGAGAAGCTGCTTGGATCCTTCTGCCAGAAACTTTCTGCGTGCCTGCGACAAAATGATTTTGTTGCCCTGTGGCTTGTTGCCCCCTTGGTGAAATGGGGGTTTTATTCCTTTGTTTCTTTAGACTGAGCGCTCCGGGGGCCTCTCCCTTGGGCTGAGTTTGTGCAGCGCTTAGCACAGGGCAGCCCTGATCATAGCTGAGGCATTCAGGCATGGCCATAATAAACATAAATAACAACAGCCATATAATTACTGTCTGCAAGCAGATCATTTCTTTATAAACCAGGACGTACTTAATAATATCTATATCACAGATCGCCAGATGTTTTTGACATATTATTTGTTTCTCCTGGGTTTTTAAACTTTATTTTTGGTCAGGTTGCAGACTGTTATTTACTAACTGTCACTGCATTTGCTGAAACTTCCCATATGGAGGCAACATAAACTGCAATTTAACTCAGGGCAATGCCAGAAATGCGCTGTTGAAACAACAGGAAGGCTCTGGCCTTGGGCTAAATGCGAGATATTAATGGCTTTCTCGTGAAATACTGGAAACGTCTAGCCCGTAGTGCTTTCACAGTGGGTTCTGCATCTCAGCAGCTAATTCAATCTGTCTGCTCGCCTGATGTAGCTGGGGCTCCTTCGAGGAGGGCTCTGAGATGCTGGGAGAGCTGCGTTCGTTTGGGCAGGGTTTGGTGAGCGGGGATGGGGACAGCGCGGAGCCCTTGTGTGCAGCACTGTGCCACCGTCCTGCCTGGTGCTGCAGGTCCAAGCACAGGGCTTATTTCTTAGGGAGACTGCTGGGAATGGGGTGGTTAAGCGTATTTGGCTTCTAGAAGTTTTGAATCAATGAGAGGTCCTGTCTCTGGGACAACACGAGTGAGTACTGAAAAGTGCCAGGAAAGGGGAAAAAAAGTGTATTTTGTTCGGGTCTTTCAATGTAAGTGCTTAAGAATAATCATTTTCCTTGGGTAAAGTCAAGCAGCCTTATTTATCTGCCTATTAGGTTGCTAATTGTTCTAGCTCGCACCATTTAAAATCTTTATTTGCTCATTATCCCATTAGCAGTTGATCATTACTATTTGTGTCTGCCTCATGGTACAGCTCGGTGGTTTAGTGCAAATGGATCAAACCTAAAAGTGGCTCTCTTTTAATTAATGCATTTTTGTATCAATTAGAAAGTCATAAATGCAGATAGCTAGGAAGCTTATAACTAATTCAGGTTGATAGTATCTTTTGTGAAGAGATATATCTAAAATTTCTTAGTGCGTATCTGTTCTAAATGTCTGGTATAACTCTTAAAAACCATTTTGATAATTCACACAATGGATATGGACTCTGATAAACTGACAGCAGATCTGTTGCCTTCGGATTGTCTTCCTGCATCATCTCCCACACCATTACAGCAATTAGCTTCATGTAACAATGTATACCATGCCCAGTAAAAAACATAGGTAAATACTTCCATTTGCTGTTGGCTTCATAGGACTGAAGTCATTTCAGCTCTTCTAAAACTATATTTGCTGCATTATTTTTCTTGTTTTCTGCCAAATTCTGCTATGCAGGGATTTCAGTTAGCGTTTGAGAAAGTAGCAGTGTAATTTTTGCCAGGAGAATTTGGTCTGCTTTGTATTTAGGATGGCTGCAGGCGGTCGCTCCTCTCGTTTGTTTTTGTTTTTAGCTAGCAGTACAGTCAGATGGAGCAGAACAATCACGAAAGAAGCTCATGGACTCTGAAATGCCCTGACCAAGATGTCATTCAGTAATACTGTCTGTACCTTAGCGATCCCCTGAAGGAATAGGTTAGTAGTCAGTGTCCAAGTTGGTATTACTTGTGAAAACCAGGAGTGCTTAATTTCTCACTAATGTACCTGCATCTCTGATAATTTTTACCCACGAAATACTTTAGGATTCAACATACACTGGAAGGGAGTTGGTGAATCAGAGGCCAGAAGGATGGATGAGCCATAGAAGGATTTGTTGTACAAAGCAGATGTCCTTCTGCTCTTAAGTAGCACTACAGTGGATCCAGGTCCTCCTGAATACTTGGCCAAACAATGGCAGATATGCACCCTTGTGGCTGAGGACATTAGCACCAGAGTTTTAACCCAGAATCCAGGGTATCAGAAATGTCACTAAACTCTCCAGGGCCTGCCGCTGTTAATTTTGAGTGGGGAAAAATGGAGCCGTAGGGGACTAGGAAATTCAAAAAAGTGCTTGATAAGATAAATTGGCCCTTTAAAACTTTCAACCCACAGCATTTCCTGCTTGTTTAGCTTGCTGTGGCATACATTTGTTGTTGTTGTTTATTTATTTTTTTTAATCCTTGTGAGAGTTGAATGAAGCATGTCTCTTCTGAGTGTGTGCGGATGGCTGGCAGACACCGCGGTGGTGTTTGTAGCAGATGAGAGAGCCCATCGGTGACTTAAAGACTTCTGTTGGAGCCAGCCTTAACAGAGCCTCTGTGCCGTGCTCTTGTTGTCTTAATTGATTTACACAGCATTGACATGAGGTGAGCTATTCGCTTTTTATCTCGCAAATAGTAGGGAGCTGGTCTCTTACAAGACAGAAGGTGGTTAAACATCCATAAAAGCTGCCCAGCCTGAGCTCTGTTATTTGCATTTACAGCTGTGTGCTGATAGCGTGCCCATTAGCATATCCATATGAAAAGCACGCAGTGGTTGGACATTTACAACATCCTGTTGTTCGGCCAGGATTGTGCATCTGCGAGCACAGCCTTCCACCGGGTCTTGAAAAGAGCAGCGGAAATCTCGAGCCCAGGGAGGCTGTGGAGCAGCTGGACAGCCGTGTTAAAACGAGGTACCTGGAGAGGCGAACAAGGCGAAGATTGTGAGGAGAACAAGCGGAACGGGGACTGTAAAGCAATTCAGCGTGCGGGGGTTCGGGTGGGACAGTTGTGGGTTTACAAAGAGCCATCTGAAAGATGTGTGGGACCAGGAGTAAGAAATCTTTGTTGCAACAGAAGATAACCCAAGCATGGCTCAGCGTGCTGCAGACGTGCAAGGTTTCCACGTTTGCTGCACACAGCAGCAAAGGAGTCCTAGAAAGAGGCTTTCAGATAAACTGTACAAACGCTGGGGTAAATATCCATTCACGTGTTTTTACGTTTAATTGTTAGATTTTATCCAGGGATCCCAAAGGAGGCTGAGTGTTATCACCTGCCCGTTCTAGATGAAGCCGCAGAGACACAAAAGGGTGAAGAAGTTCTGTGTAGCCGTGCAGCTGTTCACTGGCAGAGCCAGAAGCAGAGCCAGGAACGGATCCTCAGTGGCTGTAAAGTTGTTCGTAGCTGCACAGCAGTCTGTGGCCCCGGGTTTCTTAGAGCACTGGACTTTCCTAGGGATTTTCTTCCCTAATCAGCAGTGTTCATTATTATTTTAAAAATATCTGTCCCCAAAGATGTAGATGCTCCAAGCGAGTGCTGCCTGTGGAAATTGCATGAATAAGTGCTTGCACTTTTGGAGTTTAAACATCATTAACCTCTAGGGTCTTCAGCTATTTACTGTCCATCAGCACAATTATGTGGCGTACAAATATTTACCAATAAAGAATAATAGAAGATATTACTGTGATACCCACTGAGTAACGGCACTTGTTCTTCTACCACCTCATATAAATACCAATTAATCCTGGAGTGGATAAGCAGCCCTTTGCCTCACTCTGTGCTTTAGAACTTGAGACTTGTCTCAGTTTACCACTGCCGTATTATTTGATTTATTCATTTTTTCCCCTGTCTTGTATGTTTGGTGAACTCAGTCTGGAGCCTTAAGAATCCAGCCCAGTTCTTTGCATATCCTCACCAATCTCACCATTACTTAGGGCTAAAGGTCTTCATTAAGACTGCACGCTGTCTTTGCAGGTGACGAGCTGGAAGGGGTAGTTCTTAGCTCTGCTGCTGCTTCCAAGTGCGGTGAAAGGTACAAAACTCAGCGGAGAGATTCTGCGGGTATCAAAGGAAGATCAGCTGTGTTTTGCTTGCCTTGGGGCAGCTTATACCTGCATGAGTTTGTATCAGTAACAGTGGGTCACTTCCAGATTAAAATCACACTAAATTTGCTGGAATGCAGTTTGCTCTTTGAACTATTGCCATGAAATAGTATGGCACTTTCTAAAGTAGCGTGCAAAGCACGTGAAAATGAATTCTTTCTTGATTAAAAAAAAATAGGCTAAATGAAACCTTTTGACAATCACTTTTTTTTTCAGACATGGAATCAGGTATTTACCAACAGATGGTATTTGTATACAGAGTAAAAGTATGATGAAGATAGCTTGGTTTTGCCTGAGCTTTTATTGAAATACTTAGTGGTTTCAGAGGCAAAATAATTGCTTTTGGCAAAGAATTAAAGCTATTGGAGAATGATTAATATCCACAAAAATGTTTTGCTTACTGCAGATAAATGTATTCCAGACCTGTTCATGCTATCTGAACCCCCAAAAATTCTGATATTTTTTTTTCTTCACAACTCCAAAGTGGAAAATTACCAAGTATTTTAAGTCCACAGTTTATTTTTGTTACAAGATTGTGTAGGTGCGGTGCAAAAACCAGTCAGCCACTGTAAGATGACGTGGAAGCCCTCATTCAGTGCCTGCAGTGTGGCTGAAATCTGGGTCTGCTGGTTAGAATACTTTAAGCTAATTTGTTAATCTGCAGCGGTTAAATGCATCTTGCATGCATTTGCTTATATTTCGCTCTGTGCTTCCTTCCTACAGATTCCCTTCAAATTATTTCTCAATTCTAATTTCACTTATTTCTAGATTTCGCTGTTGTGGCATATTGTTGTCTACACATCAGCGTCCTGTTCAGGCAGGGGGAATCAGATTTATAGTATCAAGTAACTCGTTCACTAATTCTGGTGTCCAGCAGCAGTTCTGTGCATCAAAAAAGGCAGCCCTTGTAGAGAGTTTTGGACAAGATGGACTTTGTGTCTGCTGTGACATGGGAATTTCAGTATCTCTTTCTACTTTTACAAGATCAGTATTATTTAAATACCTAAATAAAGGCGTTGGTAGGCTTTTCAATTTTACGTCGAATGCCAATTCAATGCTTTAATTTTTTTTCTATCAAGCAGTGTCTCCAAGTGGAGTTTCCTGAGACCTTAGTTTTATAACGTTGCCCTTAAGTAAAGTTTGCTTCTTTTCTTTTGGCTTCTTCTGATTATTGTGCCTTTATTCCTGTTCAGAGGTAATGCCCTTCTATTTCTTAATCCCGTTTTAATCCCTCATTTGGGCTCCCTCCAAATTATCTACTTTATATAGAGAGGTGAGCCACGTGGGTCTGGGGAGGAAATTTTGTGTAAGGTGGCAGATGTAGAGATGTGTTTCAGACACAGAAATGCAAGGGGAGCTAGGCCAAAAATGCAATGCGTAAGGATTTGTAAGGCCAGCCTCGCTGTATGGAGCGGAAAGGTGTACCATCAGAGATCGGGAGTTTTAATGACCTTGGCTATGCCAGGCACCAATGGTGTTCTTTCTAAATGAGTCCTTCCATATGATTCAGTGATTAAAATCTAATCAAATGCTGCCAGTAAGAATGGTCAACAAGTTGGCCTTAACCTATCTTCCCCAAAATGTTCCTTTTTTCACTTGTGTGGGGTTTGCAGGCACTTGCTTCTGGAGTTTTCCTGCAGCTGCCTGCTCATCTCTAATCTCTCACGTTTATATATAGTTCTTAGCTGATACATAGCTATGAATTCACCTGCGTCTGAATCCAAACTGCTTAGCTCTGAATCTTATTTTTACCCCTACCTGAATATTTAGCCTCTCCAGTTATCCAACACTGAATTTTTCCATGCCTGTTTCTGAGTTTGCTTTGCTTTGGTAAGTTGTTACTTCACACACCAAGTGGGCCCACCAAGGAAAGAAAAAAACACCACGTTGCCTGCTGGTCAGCAGTGTCTGAAGGCGTGGAAGATTTTGATACCTCCCTTTGTCCTGACTGCTCACCATTTTGTAGTCCCAACGAGTTTTTATCAACATTTATGCAGATCGTTGAAGTCTAGCCCTCATGTCTTTTTGCAAAACTCAATTCATTACTTCGTTATGGTTTTTAGAAAGGGGAGATTGCTTTAAAAAATAATATTGTTCAGGAGGTTTCCCAACTTTGCAACTAAAACAGAAAATTCCCTGTACGGGAGATGTACCTGTAGCACCAGCACCCTGGCCCTTGCGGAGGGCATTCCTGCACGAGTTCTGGTTTTAGTTTGTTGCTTATTCTCAAGTAGCTATCTGGTGGTGGTGTTTTCCCTTGTGTCTGGGATGGGGTTAGTGTGACAAGTTCACACGGAAGAACACAGGCATTTGTGCATGCAAAGCGTCGAAGAGCACCAGCGCTCAGTACACTTTCTTTTCTCTCAAACTAAAAAACCTCAGAAGAACAGCAGGCAAGATAGAAAGCCATTTCCTGAAATTGTGCAACCTGCGCTCCTCCAAACCCGTTGTACAACACCAAATCCAGTTGCCAGGCTCGGGCTGCTGCCTCTTGCAGGACGTGGCTTTCTGCCACCCTGCCCGTGTGCTGCCACCCGGCCCTCGTGGTGGGACAAACCCTGGCTGCGACACGGGGCGGGTGGTCAGCGAGGGGCTGTCTGAAGTTTAGCCTCACGCCACGTCCTTAGTTTCTTCTGCCGTTTGCAGGACGTGAATTTACGGAGTGATGGCTTTCAGTCGGGATCCTAGGGCCGTTTCTCTTCCTGCTGGTGTCACAACCTCTGTGTTGTCTAAAAGAACAGCTTTTGTGTTTTATATGCCCAAAGTCTGCCCATAAAGGTTGGCAAGGGCAGTTGGTTGCCTGCACAAGGTCAGCCAGGATGTCTAATAATTGTCCTAACACTTTACCTGTTATGGAACAATAATGAGAGTTTTTTCATTATTTTCGGGTGAGTGAACCTGGCAGATGCTGACAGCCAGCAGATGTGTAAAGTTCGAGGTGATTTGTAAGGGACCGGCTCATCTGACGCACGGTAATTGCACTGTGGGACATTGTCACTCAGCGTCTTGTCCCGCTCCGGCAGGATGAGGTAAAGGTCAGTTCAAAGAGCTGGTGCGGCACGAGGGACGGTGCTGGGCTGAAATTAAAAACCTCATCTCCGTATCTCCTACCTCCGTGCCCTCACAACGTGCCTGGCACTGAGCGGGAGCCCCCAGCTCCAGATTTAGGGATCGTGTGGGGGCGACCAAACGGTTGTTTTGGTATGGAGTGGGCTTAAATCCCTCCTGTGGTGAGGTTTAGGTGACGTCTCCTTAGCCACCTGTTGGGGTTTTAGTTGCGCCCGTTTACAATTTGGGGCCTGGAAGTTCTGTGGGCTGCTTTGCTCAGCGCCCGTGCGGTGTTACAGCCTCGCCGTGCGGCCTCGCACCCACTCTGCTCGTGGGAGGGGTGCCATGACGGCCACACGGGGCCTGCCCAGCGGCACCGGCCTGTCCACGGGCCTCAGGAGCACGGGCTGAAGCACTGCTGTGTACGTGCTCGGCTTGTGCCCTGATCAGGTTTGATTTCTGGGGCTTCTGGGACCTGTGCCGCAGCCGTGAGGTATGGAGCCAGCTGAAGGCCACATTGACTGGGTTCACAGAGTGTGCCTGCCATAGTGCAGTGGTGCTGCTGCTAACTGTAACACGGGGGATCCGGGCAGCATCTCTCTTAGGTACTTCATCTGCTGTTGTCTCATTCCTCTGTACTTGCAGGTATCTACTTAGCAAGTAAGGCATCACATCACAGATTTGTACTTTTCTCCCAGCTTCCCCACACCTGCTAGCACTAGGCGTTGCAGTAACCTCCTCATCTGTGTCTTACACCGTGCACGCCGGTTGCTGCGTCAGCTGAGAAGCTCAGGGCTTGCTGTGAAGAACTGACTCGCTTTGCAAGGCGTCTCATCTCTGCTAGACAGACCTTCAGGCTGTCTCTTTCAGCTTAGCAAAGCCTGGCCATGAAAACTGAAGGAGAGTTTTGCTATAAACGTGAGTGGATCCAGAATTTCCCCCACGCAGAGCTGTCGTTCAGAGCTCTCCCTGTTTGTTTAAGCTCCGAGTTAATGGTTGATTGCTGACAGGGATGGCCTGCAGGCTGTGGTCACGGTCTGTGTGCTGAGCACTGAGGGATGGACTGCTCCTGCCGTGTGTGTAATCGTGCAGTTACCAGCGGGTGCAACTGTTGTGTAAGGATTTGGCAAAAAGCTAGCAGAGGGTTTTGTGTGGTTTTTTTTTTTTTTTAGAGATTCCAACTTTGAAAGCACAGGTGATTTGAGAAGGTATTTTTGTAGAAATAACTCTTCTTTGTACAGTAAGGAGTTTTTGTTGGTTTTCTTTTGTTTAGTGTTCCAGGGTACTATTCAGAGTTGTTTTTGTGTTTCAGCCAAAGAATGATTTTCTGACCAGCTTGGCTGATTTTTTTCTAGACCTGACTTGGTATGACTAATTTACTGAGCTCATTTGTTGAGGTGATGATTGCTGGTGGTCACTAAGGCTTGAAGCAGTCTGGGATATGTTCAACTGCTTCTTCCACTTTGGACATGCATTTCAGAAGTGTAACTGTGGTTTTCATCTAAAATTCGGAAAAGGGAGTTAAATTATAGTAGTATAGGAAAACCCAGTCTTTGCTTTCACCAAGCTGACGTGTGAGGGCACATTTATTTGTCTGTGCAACTCGGCGGTTAGTGTTGTTCCTGAAGTCATTTACTTGACCTTTGAGAAGAGAGAGAATAGATTCTTCTTTAGCATGTCTGTTTCCAGTCAGTCATAAATCATGGGATTTTTTTCCCAAGAGCGTGGAGATAGGCTTTGCCTATAGAATAAGATTTTTTTTTTAACCACAGCACACTTTGTTAAAGTTTATGTATCCAAATTACATTGCTTTGATTTTTAACTACAGCTGAAACCGTGTTTTGAATAACAGATGTGGAATGCTGTCATCTCACTGTCACACCGATTGTTCATTGTTCTGAGAAGGTCACATCATAATTCATTAACAATAATTATTCCCTGGGTACACCCTGCACTTCTTCACTCAATTGCTTCATTAACTTGTGAGCGAATCTCACATTCACTGCTCCAATCAATGAAGATATATTTATAATGTACAAGTGGATGCTATTAGTTACAATATATTAACTGCCTAATTTAAAATAGAAAAGCTATCTTTATGAAGGGCAATTAACCACTAAGTGTAATTGATAATTCACATACCTATGATTAGGAAAGACAAATAATAAGAAAGAAATGAATCACCTGTGTTACTGAAGAAGACATTGGCATGCAGTTTTAATGAGCACGAGGGACTCTCTTGGTCAGGACTGGATTTCTAAGAATTTTTTGATAGAAAGTTCTTCGTTGGATGTGTTATCTCAAGCGATTTTGGTGTTTATATCAACCTGTGGGGATCCTCTTCCCTAGAAAAGGAACCCACACATTTTCTTGTCTTGAGAATCAGTGCAGGGGATTTCCTAATAGAAAACATTTTTTCATCCTAACACAAAGAAATGTAGTAATATTTTAGTAAGAATTTATAAGCCTCTGTACCTATTCACACTAAAACTAACAAACGTTAGGCAAAGCACTGAGATACGTTTGAAAGGTCTCTGTTTTGTCACAACCACATTGAAATACAATGGTTCTCCAAAAGGCAGACAACTCCTCTTCGGAGCAGAGGCCTTCTCATGAATCCCCAGTGGCTCACTACAGCTCAGTCGTTAGCTTGGCACTGTGAAATGATTCTGGCACAATGCGGTGAAGAATGGTTAGAAATAATGTTTTGTTTCCTGTATGATGCTAACTAGATGAAGTAGTTAAATTTTCTTCTGTAGGTGTTGAAGCACTGCGCCGTGCGTGCTGTTAGCACCCTTGTTTGCGGGGGGGGAAGCAAAACTGCTGAGGCAGAGGACTTGGATGAGATCACAGAGCACTGATCCACAGGAGGGGTGTCCTTGGCTCTGGGCACCTCAGGCTGTGTTTTCTTTCCTTCCTTGAGAAGTCAAAAATATTTATCTGTAAACATTTATTAATAAATCAATGGAAGTGCACTATTTTTCAGGATTACTCAGCAAATAGCAGCACAGGTGTTTTATGAGAGCTTGCATGATAAATGTGACTGAAGCCATCCCCGTGTTGATAAAAGCATCGTTCTTGTAGCACGATGCAACTACCTGGCCTCTTACTTGGAGTCTGCAGAAGTGCAAAACTGCTGTTACATCTCGCATGAACACTGATCCACTGCAGCAGACGACCAGTAAGTGGACAGGTGGAAATCCCAGTTAAAATGCTCGTAGGCAGTGGTACTGCTCCAGCTACTCTACTCATGGTTGTGCAGTTCGTGTGTGTACATCCATGGACTGGTCTAATGCTAACTGGATTTGGGGAGTTCTGATAGGGAGTTCTAGGGAATTTCGAGAAAGGCAGTTACACATTTATGGCAGGGGCTCTGCACGTGGAACTTGTAGTACTCCAATGTATTTTAGGGATGCCTTGGTCATGGTAAGGATGACAGAGCACTGGAACAGGTTGCCCAGAGAGGCTGTGGACTCTCCTTCTCTGGAGATATCCAAAACCTGCCTGAATGCCATCCCGTGCAATGTGCTGTAGGTGATCCTGCTTGGCAGGGGGTTTGACCAGATGATCTCCAGAGGTCCCTTCCAATCCTGTGCATTCTGTGCTCCTGTTCTGGCATTTCATAGTTGCATTTTTATTGTAATTAATCATGTTAGATGTGGGATAGCAAAGCTGATACTTCCACCTCCTTTTCTATGTGCAGTTAACCCCTCTGTTGCTTTTACACAACAGGATCAAAGCATCTGGTCTAAAGCTGCGGTTCTGCACTAACGAAACACAAGCGACCCGAGAGAAGTTTGTGAAGAAGCTCCAGGGACTGGGCTTTGACATCTCCGTGGCCGAAGTCACTGCCCCAGCACCAGCAGCCTGCCGCCTCTTGAAGGAGCGTGGACTGAGGCCACACTTGCTTGTGCATGATGGTGGGACAGTGCTGCAACAGACACTGGGGCTTGGGTGGGGACAACCTAGGGAGATGTGGGGAGTTGTTTGAAGGGTTTTCTTTTTTGAACAGTAAATAACAGGGAGGTAAAGAGCAAACTTTAATGTGCACAGACTAGCCCCAAGCAAGTACGTTGCTGTGCCCCAGGTGTAGATGCCTGGGTGTAATGAGCCACTTAGAAGTGGGTGCTCAGGCAAGGGTGGGAAATGATTTTCACCTCTTCATTGAATATCCGGATCTGGTCAGGAGTAGAAGGGGGCTGAAGAACAGTTGATTCCGACTTGGATTTATTTATTTATTTATTTAATTAGTGTTTCAAGCAATGAGTGAAAGGAAACAGAAATCTAGGAGTAAACCACCAGTTCCAATGGGACATGTAATGGTAAGGTATTTGTATTTTCTTTTTCTTTAGATCTTGTTCCTGAATTTGCTGAGATTGATAAAACAAACCCAAACTGTGTGGTTGTTGGGGATGCAGCAGAAAACTTCTCCTATGCAAACGTTAATGAAGCTTTCCAAGTTCTGATTGGGTTGGAGAAGCCTGTGTTGATCTCCCTTGGAAGAGGGTGAGTTGAGCACTGCTTGTTTCTTTCTCTAGTCTGTGTGCTTTTAAATTTCACCCAGTACCTTGGTACGTAGTGGAAGCCAGATGGTGTGGGTATTCACACAGCCAACTTTTAAGCAGTTAGTCAATGTGTTTAGACCTGATCTGCCTGGGTAGCTGTCAATGAAAGATCCTCAGTGGGTTGGTAATTCAGTCATCAAATTTGGCCTCCTGTCCCAAGTCACTTATTTGTAGACTTTCCAGTGATGTAAGGAGAAACTCAGGTGGTTATGCTGAGTTAGGTTTCTAAAAGTAGGTGGTATGGATGCAGCGCTCACTGGGATGAGTTCCATTTCAGCCCTGTGCAGATACAAGTTCGCAGAGAGCACTGGAAATCACTCGGTGTGCTGTGCTGAATCCTACAGTGACTTAGGAAATACCTGTAGGTCTCTGGTGTGTTGCATGGGGCATCCCTTGAAGTTCAGCAGCTGATGGCCATTTTTCTGCAGTCGGTACAGAGCGAGCAGTTGTGTAGGAACTTTTGGAACTTTTTTTTCAGAAGATGAGAATTGCAGCTGCTTCTCTGAGGAGGAATAGTAGCAGCATTAGAGAACCTGGAGACACCCTGTTGTATAAGTACAACAAATTCTAGCCTCCCATCCTTCAAAGTCAGCATTGAAGAGCATGCTAGACCTCAATGCAACAATCCACACGTTTGCAGGTGGTGGTGGGAGGGTCAAGTAGCAGTAGTTTTGTAAGCCACTAGGAAGAGAACTTTTTTCTTAAGATCAGTCTGGATGCTCTGGATTACTGATGCAGTTTATCTTTCCAGTATCCCGAAGTTACTCATGGTGAGGAGGATCAGGTGGTCCAGAAAACTCTTATCAGTCAACAGTGAGCCTGAATTCCTCTTTGGGTTCAAATCCTGCGCCACATAGAACAGTTTATAGCAGTTGAGATGTGATGTACTGGATGTGGCTGTGTGATGGAAATGGTTCCGTGATATTTGAATTGTACTTAAAGGTGCTGTCTCTGAAAGTTGGCAATAGTGCCCTACAGATCGATCTGCATATATGAAAACATGGTACATAAGGGAGCCATTTCCTGCTGGTGGCTTGAGAGTTGCTGTACATAAAAAATAAGAAGCCAGGAGAATTTTTATCTGCTAACATGGAAACTCTGTCATTTTATGAAATTAGCTGCAGCGCACAAACTCCACCCAAATTGTCGTACAGATGGGGGATATCTGGCTGTGAGCAGAGTGTGGGGGCTGAGAAGACCTAAGGGGAGAGCCTGAGGATGTACTGAGAAATGGCTAGGCTGGTGTGTATGAGGAAGACCTGCAAAAGTCTATCTGAGCTTGCAACTGTCAAATTGGTTGTTTTGATAGCTTGAATATACAGAGATATTTTTAGTTCATACCCTGAACATCAAAGGTAAATTTTGAGCACCTGTTTTCATAGGCAGAAAAAGTCCAGTCAGGGGATTTGGATGTTTTAGTAAAAACAATTCAGTGGGATGTATTCTGAGATTTTAAACAGGTGGTTATTAATGGCAGTGCTGAATAATGACAAATCCCCATAGCCTTGGAGGAGTTATTCTTATCTGTTGACCAGTGTATGGGCTTAAAAAAAGAATACACGTGTTTAGTTTGAGGAAACCGTAATGACTTTTTTTTTTTCAGTGGTTCAATAGACCATAATGGACATGAAAGCCCTTCTTAGTCTGTGGATTATTGATCCAGCAGGGTGGAATTTAACAGCGGGAAGGAGCAGTTAAATCCAGTGTGTTTCCATGCCTCACACTTGCTCGCTCTGATCCTGTAACATGGGGAAAAAATCTTTACAATTTTTTGGATAGAAGGATAAGGAGAAAATGATAAGAGCCAACAACATAATAGCTAATGTACGTAAAATAACCAAGTTATTACTGTCTTTCAAAGATAAATATAAAACAAACCTTTGTTTAAGATTGGCAGCGTGAGCAATGTAAAAATGCCTTTGTACCCCATGCACATAAAAATATTTATTCCATCATTCATTGATGTAGACAGTTCTAAAGCAGTATTATTTTTTTTACGGATTATTTTTTTTAATGGGAAATAACCCATGGTTGGACTTCCTGAGCTCAGTTTTCGTTGTGAACGTCCTGTTTTACGATCAGTCCTTTAGATACTGTGAACATCAGTTCTGCAGAAATTGCTGAAGAAGTTTTCAGACTTGAAGAACGGAGATTATAAACTGGATTATTTATCAGTTTATAGCTGAGAAGCATCTCTGATGCCAAGGGCCATAGGAAAGACAAAAAAACAAAAACCAAACCAAACCAAACCAACCACTAGCCGGTTTCATTGTTCATGTATGGAATGAGTGTAATTGGTAGGACCTTCACAACACGTCTACCTTGAGCAAGCAGGTTGATTTCTGTTGAAGTTTTAGTTCATTCTATGGAAAACGAAAGTGTCAGAGTCACTGAAGCAGAATGCCCTCCTCCTGAAAATGGAGTGATTTACATTTAGCATCTGTTTTGGGCTGAGAGTGGGAATTGGCTTTGTAATTTCTTCTGTCATGCCACTGTCAGAAAATTAAGCTGTTTACGCTAGACTATAGAAGGTTAATGGCTGTTCTAGCAAAGGTCAAGTGGTCATTTTAAAGGGAAGCTGTGCTGAATAATCGAAAATGGCAGAAGGATAAGGCATAAAATCTTAACTGACTGCTCATCCCACATTTTTCTTCTCTGTCGTACAGAAACCTGTCTTTGCTCTGATGAGGACAGCTTGGAAGACCTGTGTTAACGTGATTTGCTAGTCCAGAAAAACACCAAAAAGATAGTAACTAATTTGGGAACTTCATGGCAATAGGAACATTTTTAGAAGGAGCAAAACTTAGCTTTGAGGGCTTTTCTTAGTCCTGATAGTAAAGAGAGCTTAAATAGTGCTCTGGCTTTCCTCGTGTGGGAGGTTTGTGACAAGCTATGGTGGTCGACTGCCTGGGGTCTCCCTCCAGATTTACTGGAGAAGGCGTTACAGCTGCTGGTTGGTGCCAACCCTCGTGTAGCATCTGCCAAAGGCTCTCTCACTGATCAAAGGAAGAGCGATGTAACTACTGGACTTTATGAGAAACTAGAACTCTGTGCAGTAGGAAATGGGCCAAATTCAGCCCTAATCCAAGCTAGAGGAAATCCCTTTGAATGAGTAGAATTATGTCCTGGATGCCAGGTGGATACCTGCTCTGAAATCTTTTCCCCAGCGCTGCACAGTACTTAGCCTGTCCTTTACTTAATTCCTGGTGCTAAATTAAGGCTTCAGAGTTTCTGATGACTTGACTTTTCATTGCAGCCATATGGACATCTATATAGGCATAGAAATAATAAAATTACTTTCTTTGTGTTTAACTGCCAACACTTTCATTTCAATGGAACTTTATCACTTTCATTTCCAGACGCTACTATAAAGAAACTGATGGCCTGAAACTTGATGTTGGAGCATATATGAAGGCATTAGAGGTATTTTATAGCTTGCTTTATGCTTACTCGCTCTGTGCACCTTGTTAAAGAGTAACTGGTATAAATATGGGTCGTCTTCTGTAATTACTCACCTTGGTAGAGGAAGTTTCCACAGATTGAAACTCATTTGCTGCATTCTAAAGACGGGTAGATTTGTATTATTCACTTTTTCTGTATTTAAAACAGGAACTTTTACCATCATGGTACCTTTATTGGAACTGAGGCCCTTGAAAGAAGTCAGGAAAGAAAAAACACAGTATATTGTCTGCAAGATGTCCAAGAAAAACTGTTTATGTTTGGCACAGCATTTAACACAGCTCTTGCCCTTAACAGTTTACAGCGTAAACCCCTTATTCAGCAAGATTCTTATGTGTAGTCCTGTTTTTAAGCCTGATTAAGTCTGTGCATAACTGGAACCCAATAGATAAGCCAACGTAAGGGTGAGAGAATGAGAGAATCATTATCCTTCTTTTATAGGCTTGCAGAGAGATTTTTGAAAAGTAAGTACAGAGTGAATTCAGAGAAGGAAGCAAAGTAGGGGAGTATACAAGCACAGAAGATAGTGGATATAACGTGTGCTTGTACATTCATTTGGATCAGTGTGATTTTTTGGAGGGAGCTTTTGCCTTCCGTGTAAGGTCAGGCTTCTTGTTGTCTAAGAACAAGCTATAGACACGTCATTTATTCAAGTTTTTCAGCACAGTGCTGATATTTACTTGCAGGAGAATAAAGCTTTTCAACTCAGGTTCATCACTTGAACCATTAAAATTATGCAGGAGTATTGAATAAACTCCCACATCTTTTAAGGCCAATACTCACTACTCCAATACTTTTGATTATTTAATGTGAAGGATATTGGTTATTTCTGTAAGAGTGACGCTCTTACAAAAACGAGTGATACTGGAACTGACTAGGAAGACTGCTGCCGTGATGGAGAATGAAACAGATTTGTAACTTGAGATGTTTCAGGCTGACTTTCTCTTCTGACAGAGAGCGTTGAACCCTCCCGTTATCCAAACTACCGGATAGCTATCTTCATCTGCTAATCCATTGTGTTATTTAAGGGCAGAAATCAATAATCACATACTTCTTATACAATTGACTGGAGATACAGAGTTGAACAAATCCTTTTCTGATCTATATAGCATTATTTGTCTCTTTTTTCCTTTTTTTCCAGTATGCTTGTGATGTTGAAGCTGAGGTAGTGGGAAAACCAGCAAAAGCATTTTTCGAGTCAGCCCTAGAAGAAATGGGAGTTCCGCCACAGCAGGTAATGTTGCTGATGCCACGACTGTTGGCTGTGCCACGTAGTTACGTCCCCTACACTGGTTTGCTGTCTTTGACAGAAAGTTACAGAAAAGGTTGAGGGGAGTGTGGCCTTGAGGACATGGTAGACTCTGGGTGGAAATATACTGAGTCTGGAAAAAAAAAAAAGTGTGTCATACATGGTACAGAGAAATACTTATATTCAGGATCTTCCTATGAATTATTAAAAAAAAAACCTGAAAGATTGCTTTGGAGGGGTAGAAAAATGTTTTACCCATTCTATCAAATAACATGAAGGACTGAGAGTCAAGAGGATAAATGGTAGCAGGTTGGGGTCTGTTGAATATTTTCTGCCTTGCGCGTACTTCCTACCCTCCTGGAAGGTATAGTATTATTTTTCCTCAGAACTTCTTTGCTGTCCTGAGGTTTCTTTTTCATGGAATCGTAGACTCATCCTGTTTCCCTTTTCATTCTCTTCTGTCTCTGTTTGCTCTGACTTGTACCATCTGCATCTTTACCTCCTTTAGAGTTTTTCATCCTCCTTTTCCTGATGTGGTTTCTCTGTTTACTTGGGTTCTTGTGATGAGCCTTCTTATTCACTTCCGTTCTAAACCATGTAGTTCAGAAGCACGTGTACTTCTATTGAGAATTCCTTTATTTAGAGACTGAGGAAACCAGCACAAAGGAATAAAGGTCAGATTTCCCAAGGAATTATGGAAGGTGGTGTGCTTCACAATATAACAGGTGCCATGAAGGCTGCAGCCTGGTGGAATTGCAGCTAAAATGTTACTTCCTTTGGTGAAACACGTGCTACTTTTTTTTTTTTTTAGTACAGTTCCTGAAGGGGGAAAGACAGAAGTAGCAGAAGCACTGGATGACCCCAAAACTCTTCTCATGTTACTGGTTTCATCAGGCTTTCCAGAAACACACTGAGTGTGTGATGCTCCCTGCTTACTTAGCACGGCCCCCTTTTTTTTTCCTCCCTGCATTTGTGCCCTCTTTATTGATTTGTTGTCGTGTCACACAGGACATAAGGATGAGTATGAAATGACTAACAGACGACAGTGAATTACAAGGTAATAACTCCATCACAGGCTTTTGGTGACATCATAAACAACGGGAGTGAAGTTTGGGTGGCTTGTAGGTCCATGGAGCCTGGAGAAGAAATTACGGCCCTGTAATTCACTATGTGCTTGGGTCTTACTTTATTATAGAGTGGGAAGATGGAAAAGACCTTGTAGGCCATCTAATCCCTCTCCTTCCCCATGCAGGAGTGTTCCCCGCTCCATGTTTATCAATATTTTGTGCAGAGTGGTTTTAAGTGGGGAGAAACCGGGCTTGAAGTACCTGAGGGATGGTATTCACAACCTCCAGTAGATCTCATGAGCAGGCAGGTTTTTCTGAGATTCGTTGAGATGCTTCCCATTGAAACTCTATTCCTTATTTCTAATTTTATTCCAGGTAACAAACAAAATAACTGCTTTCCTTCCTGGGTGTTTCCTCCTTCCAATTATCTTCAGACTCTTTATCATTACAGTTGTTTTCTCTTACTAAACCTCTGTGTTTAGCTCTCAGCAACTTTCCTTGTGATTCAGTCGCTCTGCACCCTAACCTGCTGTGGTGCTCTTTTCTGTACTCCCTTCAGCTTGTCAATATCTTCCCAGTAACAAGATAGCTCAGCCTGATCAAAATATCCTAGGTATTGAGCAATTACTCAATCCATTTATCCAACCAACAAACCAAAAAAATCCATTTCAGAAACTGAATGGCATTTCAAGAAAAAGGTAGCTGGAAAAAAAAAAAAAAGAACAAAGGGAAAACAAACAAACAAAAAAACCACAGAGCTCAGCCCTTGGATTTTATGCCTCTAAATCAGAGGTGTGAAGGTTTGTGTTTTCTTTCTGCTTGTATAAGAAACGAATGATGTGCTCTTTTGGGGTTTTCTATCTTGAGGTCCTGCGTAGTGACACTAGTTGCCCTTTTCCATAGGCAGGACAGTGCAGTTGTCCTCGAGCTTTGTTTTGCCCACCTTGCCATCGTCACAGGGATGTGTTTCCATGCTGGGCGGCAACACCACACCCCATTTCTCCATGAGTTTCTTGTTTCTCGTTGCGCCAGAGAACCAAATTTGAGCAGATGGTTTAATGCATCACCAGGCTGGTATAGAAATGGTCCCATAGGGTGAGCCCTGGGGAGTGGTTCCCGTTGACTTCAGGAGGATTCAGTTTGGGTACAGAAAAGCGGTTATAGTCCCTGGCAGAGATTATTATTTATTCAATCCTTGCTGTTTGCTAGATTTTCACAGTGCTATTAGTGACTAACTTGGTAATTTTGTCCCAGATAGTTTCTAGTATGAAATGCCACCAATTTCTAACAATAGGTCTAGTCTGTAGGTGTCATTTTGCTTATACAGAGAATAAAGGACATACGCACCTAACCAGCAGGTTTGCAGTAGGTACCGCTGCATAATGGCCCCGGGTGCCTTGTCGGTGTTCTCGACGATGGAAAACCAGGGCTTGCTGCTGTAATTAAAAACATGAAAAATACGTGTAGGAGGAACAAATTACAGAAGAGCACACCACCGTAATTGTAGGGTATTTTCGTAACTTTTGAGTGCTTGACCTTGTAACTTTAATGTTCTTTCGAGATGGATTTGCAGGTTGTGTTAGTGAGTCATACATAATAATAAAAACGCGATATATGCAGTTCAGTAAGTTCCTGAGTAGTGCACCCTGTGAGGTTTTAATCTGTCTCCCAAATGAGCTTTACTTCTCTGTGTTTGTAATGACAAGATGAGCAGTGGCTTTACTTGCCTTTACTTTTATAAAATGTTTACCAGTAATTTATTCCACCTGTGGAATGCGTTTAATCCATACCATCATTAAACCATTTCAGATGCGCTGTGCTTCTGAAAACATTACAATTTTCTTTTACCAGACTTCTAATGAAAAATAGCTTTTTAATAAAGCTGTCTCACCGCAGTGATGCTAGACAGTGGCAAATCTTAAATTTCTCAAGCTGCTTTAATCAATAAAGTTATCACCAGTCATTTCCCTTGGTAACTGCTTCTTACCGAGACCCTGACTTTACCTTCTGCTACTGAGATGTTTTCAACCTGCACTTAGACTAGGAGGAACTCCCTGAAGTCCAATTTTCATTTTAACCTTTCCTCAATGGCCTAGAAATAACAGATTGCCAGTATTACTTTAATAGATTGGAAATTTAAACCTCTTAGAGGTAACCAGTCCTGTCTTATGATTCAGTAATACGACAAAGAATAACACATCTTAAAGGTTACCGAAATACCTAATTCATGTGTTTTAAGGCAGCTGTAACAGCGGATGATTTTTACAGCTTTACAGTAAAACCTAAATAACGTTAAGGCTCTCGTACTTTTATATAATCATAAAAAGTTCGGTGTGTAGCAAATTGTCCAGCTTCACCGGGAGTTATGGCAGGTTATATTCGAGTGCGTAAAGTGCTGGTAGTTAACCAGGCCCCATTTCGGCCCGTCCCAGGGGGGAGTTAGTGGTGCGTGAGAGCACAGGCAGGTCACCCTCACAGTGCCACGGGGATCCGCCACCGTGCCAGCCAGCCCTGCCTTGCTTCTGGGGCTGACAGGGAGTATTTTCCATCCCGGAGAGAAGAGTTAAGTGGCCGTGTGAAGTTTCAAGCATTGAATCCCGCTGAAAGCTTATTCAAACCCGGTTGGCCGTGGGGCTTTTGGAAATCTGCCCTGGAGGTTTGGTGTACTTCTGTGTTTCACCTGCCTCGTTGTACACACTCTACCAGGTCAGAGGCCACGTGTGTTTGTTGTTTGCCTTACGTGTGTTTGTTGTTTGCACAGCCAGTAGTTCCTGGATAGAGGTGTAATTAACAGGAGTACGGGATCCCGAAGCCTAGGAGGTTTCCAGATGGGCCATGGAGAATAAGGAGAAAAATAAATGTGTCATATTCATTGTGGGAAGTGTCTTTACTTTTAATCAGGATTTTGTGTATACACTTTATTTCTTTACATCCTTAGCACCCTTAACTTTGCTATTAAATCTGTAGCAAAACCCTGCGTAGGCATAAATATTTTTGACTCTAAAAAATTCACTGTGTAAATAAATACTCTGTTGAAATTTGTGTTTCTCCTTCTGTGCACCTTAACATTTGCATCCTGCATAGACTTCAGCCTCCAAAGTACCAAATGTGAGCTTCTCCCAGTAACCAGGGCACTGCAACAGAAGCACAGCTAGGTAATACAGAACACTCTGGTCTTTCTGCCTCTTTTCTTACTCCATAGATCCTTTTCTGATCAAACATTTTTCTGTGATTTTTTTTTAATGAATACTAAAACTCTGTTTGCAGAGGAAAAAATAGAAAAAGTTTCCCTTCACCCATCTCTGAAGCTGTCCGTGTTAGTAACGAGAGGAGTTGGTCCCCACCTCCAGGCCGTGTGGTGACACCAGGATCACTGACCACCATGGTGATGTCTGCTCTGCAGGTGTTTGTCCAGTTGGGATCGTGTTGTGCCCTGAATCCTTAGGGCTCGTGTTCATCTCCTCCATTATCGCTGCTGATCTGGGTTAGGTTTGGTGGGGGCTGCTCAGTAGCCAAGGCTTCCCTCAGCTCTGGCACACAGGTGCTTTATGTATCGCTTGCACACAACCACACACGCCATCTCTCACCAGCTATAAGTGTAGCAAAAATGTAAATTACCCTCAGCTTAATTCTTTGATGTTTTTCTTAAAACCGGAGAGATTATCTCAATACATTTTTGTCCTTTTTGTAATTTTGTAGCTGATCAAAAAGAAGCAACATCCGCAGACTAAATGCACAGATTAATGGTGTGATCCCCATGTAAATTGTGAACACAAACGGGGATCTTTTCATTCTTGCTTTCGGTGGCTATATGACCTTTCAGTTTTATATCTTTCTCTTCTTGCCATATTGCAGTCAGAGAGGAAGTTAAACCCAGGTTTGACAGGTAGAGTTTTTTTTTTATTTCCCCTGACAGTGCACCTTTTGACCTCTATCTTCTTGCCAATGATTTTTTAAATCCTTAATGATTTGGGAATAATTGCTCCTCCTTTAGTGATTATTGCCCTTCACCGATAGTAAATCTGTGAAATCCCCGGGGGCTGGAGTACATTTTGGTATGCGTATGCCACAAGCTGGCCTGGACGGGCATCGCTGCTCATGTGCAGCTGCACTTGCAGAGCTGCTGGGTGTCTTGCAGGAAAACTTGTCTGGACGGAGTGAAATACAGCCCTGCTGAGCAAGCTTACCCCAGGCTTTGGAGGGCCAGCCGAGCCATCCCGCGCTGCCCTTTCCTGCTTTCAGAGGAACCCAGGACTGAAAATGGAGGATATATGCAAAGATGAGAGAAGGAAAAAAAAGGGCAGGGGGAGGACAGACAAAATCTGGCAAAACAGCTCCCAGCCAACTCCTATTACCTATTTTCCCCCAAGCTGTTTTGAGAAATGTAATCGTTCCCACTAATCTGTTTTCTTCGTCTGTTTATACGTGCTGTATTTACTAATTACTTCAAATTCACCCTTCATTTTTCCTCATTTCATGCTGGACTGGTAGGGAAAAGTGAGCTGTCTACAGGGGATCTGATGTCGGGTATCTTACTAGGAACACATGCATTTCTGTGAGCAGAGTGGATAAGGATAATGGTCCAGTAATTAAGGATGAAAAAGATCGAGCCTTCCATCACGTGCTGGCTTTGGAGCAGTTTGTGAGCAGGGAGCTAGAAAGGCAGCGCTGCCTGTCCCAGATCCTCCTGCTGCTCTTTCCCTGTGGACACTTTTTCCTCAGCCCTAACCATGTCCCCACAAGCCTTCACATCTCCTTGCTCCTTAAAAGAGCTCTCGAAGTGTGATCACAGCAGTGTTGCTCCCAGGCAGAATGAAGCCAGACCGTGCACGTATAAAGCATTTCAAAATGAGCTGCTTCGGTGTGGAGCTGGACAAATGAGCCTTGACTTGCGGGGATGGCCTATTGCATCCCCTCACCTGAGGGTGATGATAATCCCTCCCGTGAATGGTATTTAAAAACAGCATGGAAGATGAACTGGGCTGCTAACTGCTATATATAATCCCGCATGCTGTACCCGATGTGTTACACAAAAGAGGATTTGTGTTTTATCAGCCGGAGCTGTTCCAGGCATTCCTGTACACAGCTCAGTTAGGCGTGTGAATGCTCTCCAAATGTCCTGCTCAGACAGGGCTTTAGGTATGTTCTGGGACTTCCTTCCTGGATCTGGAAAGTAATCCTAGCGTTTGTAAAGCTCATGAGATAGGTGGACTGTGGGTAAGTTGCATCGCTTTTTTGCTACCTAAATTTTGGGAATATGGACCTACCCCTGCTCATGTGTGAGCATGCGTTCTGCCGAGACAGCCTCCTTCCCGGGGTGTCTGTGTGCCCGCCTTGCTTTCCACGGCGGAGTGCTGAGCGGTGAGAGCCAGGGCACCTGCACACTGCCGCAGGCAAGGCTCTCCGGTGCTCCTGTGTGGTTGCATGCTGTGTGGAAATGAGGTGCTTCCACGTGAAGGCAACTGAAGGAGTAGATTTTGTATTAGCCAGAGCAGTAACTGGAGTGGTGCCTGATGCAAGAGAGACTTTCTATTTTTTGTTGTTTTTTTTTTTTCCTTAAAGCTGCAGCCAGCTGTATGAAAAGACTCAGAATTCCCTTTAGGTTGCTGCTGCTGGGGGAGCCGATCGCTGTTCCTGCTGTGTGCCTCATTCCCATGACCTCGCTGACAGTGCTCCATTGATGGAAAAACGCTAGGAGGGCTTTCTGTCCGTGCCCGGTGGCATAGCCCTGGTCCTGCTCCCAGTAACCCAGCTGCCACCCAAGGCAGTCCTGCTCCCATTGCTAATGGCCCTTTTGACCCTCCCCAGCCCACAGGCAGGACGAGGACCTGTAGTAACAGACCCTAGGCTCAAAATGTAAGATCAATTTCTTCAGTAAGCAACAGTTCGCTTAGTGATTCCTTGTGTCCGATGTGCAAATATGAAAATAACCAGTTATCAAAAGTGTATGGAAGGAGCAGAGAAGTTCAGGCAGAAATTGCCTTCTAACGTTATACAGAGGTGTGCTGTTGTTGTGAAAGCCTGGCAGTAAAGTTTATGTAGTACGAGGCTCTTCAGCAAGATGAAAATACAGCTAACGAATGTATTTTAAACAAAATTCAGCTTTGATACAAAAGGTGAAAAATCCCATGTTAAAATTTGGTAGATAAACTAGATTCTGTATTTTCAAAGCTGATGTGTTTCCCCCAGTTCTAGGTGCTGCCTCTGTTCTCTGCAGGGTAACCTGCAATGCCTTTGGGATGTTGAAAGCTGATTTCATACATATTTTTTTCTTACTAGTTGTAGATTATGTGCTGCTTTTTTTGTTGAAATTATGAAATGAAAACCCACAACCGTTTCTAAATTTGAAGCATAAAATGAGAGTAATACTTTTCACTGCAGAATGACAGGAAGCACTTGAATGTGCTGAATCTCAGCTGTCAACGAGAGAGAGCCCCTGGCTGATACTCTCCGATTTAACCAAGGCACAAAGCCTGAAGTGAGCACGCACACTAGATGTTTTCTTCAGACATGCAGCCAAATCCCCTCGGCCCAGGCAGTTCTCTTCTGAGTTACCTGTTCTGATAACCTGCTTAGCTGAGTTTGTTAGGATTTGCGTAGACTTCAGGTGACCATAACGCAAACTGTGCTGTGCCTGTCCGTACCGGGTCCCACAGGGCAAGAATTAATAGATTAATGTTACACTGACAGAAGACTTCCCAAATTTTTGTACCTACCTGAGAATGGATTACATGTTACGGCGATCACAAGCTTAAGTTTTTGACTAGCTTTTAAAATATCAATTTTAAGGAAACGTTTTTAAAAGATACGCTCCAGTTTCCATTAAGGCTAACATAAATGTGTAGCATTATAAAGGGGATAACTTTATAAAATTCAACATTTTGTCTGAATTGTGTGTCAAATCACTTTGCTTTTTGTGATGGATTACAAATTGTACAGATGTATACTGCACTAGTTTGGTGCTCAAGGAGCTATAGCATGAGTTATAGTCAAGGTAGGATGACTTCTAATCAATATGATGACAATATTATCTTGTTTAATTTGTCTGATGGCAGTATTAAACATCAAATCAAGCTGTTTGTTATGTCAAAGGAATGTGAAGCATGGCAGGAATAAAATTGACTTGACACCAGTTTTTCTGTATTTCATTGCTCTGACAGGCCATCATGATCGGAGATGATATTGTGAATGATGTCGGAGGTGCCCAGCAGTGCGGGATGAGAGCTGTGCAAGTGCGGACAGGGAAGTACAGGTCAGTGCACACTCTACACCCTGTGCTCCACCAGTTAACCATGGAAAGAGGGGAAATTAACTGTAGGTAATGATTTTTGCACTTTCCTTTTTGCTGAACTACACGGTGCTGTTAATTTTCATACAATTCATTCATTTCTAAAAGAAAAGGAGATGTGGTTTGGAACCTGGTATGCCTTCTGAATAGTTTTTCAAAATTAATTCATGAGACGTGATTTTTTTCCATGCCTTTTCCAGATCTTTTCCTGTTGGTGGTAGACATTTGCCATCAACGTACACTTCCATTTGTTGACTGAACTACTACTTCCTTGGGCAGCCATTAGGTTTGGGTGGATGCTGACATTTTCATTTGCAAAATGCGTTCAGAGAAAAGACTTTGTATGAAAGTGGCAGGATGAGAGAGGCTTGTTTTCTTTGGTCTTTTCAAGAACTACTTTCTGCTTAATTACTGCTATAATTAAGTATCACATTTAGTGCATTGAGCTAGTGTGTTTCGTTGGGCTTTGCTTTTTTTTTACTACTGTGTGTGAGTGTTGTACACTTGATATCAGGCGCGTCTGAAACTTCTAGCAGAGTCAAGATGTAAAATTAGACATCTACTCAGTGATCTCTGTGGGTCATCTCTCACAGCTTTATGAAGGACTCCATACGTCTCCTATTTTCTCTAGATACATATTCAGCACTGAGAAGTCTGGAATGTGAAGGCTGTTTCTCCTCTTCCCGTCTTAAACCGAGCAGGCTTCTGCAGACTTGCTCACCTTGGCCTTTCAAACCTTTCTGTGCGCAGGTGTCTCCGTGATCCTGTGCGTTCATTGACCAAAGAGCTGTCAACAGCTGCTCCTTGTAGCTCTTGAGAGCAGACCTGAGTGCAGTTATAAACATGGCACGCTCCAGGGGTGCCCAATGGAAAATGAAGCCACTATCTGCTGCTCAGGCAAGATAAGGCTTGAAGTCGGCTCAAGGTGTCTCTCCAAATGCAATGCAGACATCGGTCCTTACTTCTAACATTTGGACTCCGTAACACTCAAAATCTCCTTTTAACCGTACCTCTTTGCAGTAGGCGTGGTTCAGTAACAGCATTTGTAATCTGACATAATTTATGTTTTTAGTTTTTCATAATTTTCTAATATTAAGACTGTAAAAGAACAATTTTGGGGAGGGATGCAGCAAGTGGGAATGGTGCTTGCCATAGGCTGTCTGAAATGCTGTTTTGTTAGTTATCAAGCGATTTTCTCTCTCAATTTTAGCTTATGTAAGTTGATAAAATAATTCTGATGGACCAGTAAGTGATGATTTTGGGGAAAGAAAGTATATGGTTTGTGCTGTTGGGGTTACTTATCTGTGATCTGCATAGTCCCATTAACTGCCTGAAGGAGAGAATTAGGATTCAACACTTGTTTTTTCTCTGATATTGATGGCGATCACCAGACAGCATTCAGTGACTCCACGTCTTAATGTCGCACAGATACGAGTATCAGTGAAGGAGCTATCTCTGAAAAGAGGTAAATTAGGCTCTTGCTGCTCAACAAACATCTCCTGTGACACACGTGCCCCACTGTGAAAAAGAAGCCACGGGTGATGCTGCGCTGAAAGCTTTTAGGCAGTTGGCATATGTCCTTATGTATAGATATGAACATGCACACACACATAGAAATTTGTATAATTGTGTATTTGAAAAATCATTTTCTTGTACCAAGCTTGAGCCATAATTTCAAATCTGAAAGGAGGTCACAGCTGTTACAGACGGGGGGGGGAAATAGTTTGCCACTGTTCAGTGTCCTGTTTCAATGCGCAATTGCTGTTATCCAAAATCATATATTATTGTACGGCGATGAAATGCAGTTGAGTGTCTCAAAATTGAGCATGGGGTGCCAGTCCTATTGTTACCAATTTTGAGTAAAATATTTTTTTTTCCGAGAGGCACATGTTTTTAAGAGTGATTGATTTAGTACACATGGGAAATGAAGAGACACAGTGAGTATTGAGACTGAGAATAGCAACTGGATGAAATTTGATAGAAGAAATGAAAAATAACTAAATACAATTATTTCATGGCTGATTTTAAGTCTGATATTAGTACATAGGTCCTCGTATTTCTTGCTGACACAGATGTGCACTGCGCTCAAGTACCTCTGGATGGCACTGTTAGTGCATTTACTTCACTATTAGCTCCAACTTCAGGTTGGAGCTCAGGCTGTTTTTGCAAAAGAAGCATGAGGCAAAACGGCTTCAAGGTTTTTGTGTAGATGCTGAGTGTTGGGGTGGTGGGATTTCCGGAAATTTCAGTTTTTGCAGCTCAGGACATGGCTGATCACCTCAGCTGGGTTGCTTCTGTGCAATGAGTAGGTTTTTGTTTCCACCACTACAATGGTGCCTCACTTCAGCAAAATGCATGCAGAGTTGAGTCCAGAATAAAATGAAAAATGATAAAGTACACCAAGGAATTGCTGCAGGAGTGAGGATGTGACAACATGCTGCTGGATATGGAGAAATGACAATTTAGGGGGTAATTCGTGCATGTCATTGTGTAGGTCCAAGGGATTCTGTTGTACGCCTCCATTCTCATCTAAATGGTGACCCTGCCTGACAGTGTCATCTTTGGTGCGTTGGGGGCAGCATTCCTTGTTGCAGGAGTCACTGCAGCTGCCTTCAACATCCTTGAGATCTGCTGCCCGCCAAGGGTTACACACCGTAGCACGAAGGATGGCACGTGCACCAAGGCTTCCTGTGAAGTTTGTTGTATTTCAAAGTGACTGCAGTACGTCTGTGCAGATTGCAGGCTGCAAAGTAACTCTCTGCCTCTTGCTGGCATTAGTAAGCTGAAATAAGAGGTCCCTTTGTCCTGAAAGCCTTGCAGGTGAGCTGAGGTCCAGAAGGGGTGCGCGTGGAGAGCTGGCGTAGCTGTAGTGCTGCCTCCTTCCCTGCATTCTCACACTTCTGGCTGGGGCTGGGCTCTGCAAGGACTGGGAAATGTGGTGCTAATTAAGACGTTTCTCTGCACACCTGTGTGGAGCACCTTCTTAGCCTACATCTTTCCGATCTAGGGCAGAACACGTACTCGTCTTCTGCACAGGGTATGTGCTAATTCCTCTTGCAGCTAATTGGCCTTGACATCAAACCAATAAATTCCACCATAACTATTGATTCCGCGGTGCCGCTTAATGTTCTTGTTCCTCTTCACAGTGTGCAAGTTAAAGCAGAGAAAAATTACTTTGAGGCTCTTCCAGCTGTCTCCCCATAAAATCAGAAACAGCTTCCAGATACGTCAGTGCATCAGATTGATTTGTGACAGGGCAGAAGAATTCCACCTCTCTTCTTGCTGGTATTTACAGGGTTTGATTTATAGGCAATGAGCTCAGAAGAAAGCCTTTGCAGCGGTTACTGTGGATATCCAGAGGTTGTGCTCTTTCAGTTTCCATGCTGATACCAAAGTGGAGATGTTTGGAGCAAGTTTGGCTGTAGACAGGAGTTAGCAGTGGCAATTCTTGACTGTACCAGAGTTTGTGCTGTGCACTCAGAAATAAACCTGAGGTGGCAGTGTTCATCTCTCGATGTCACCTGTCCATAGCTGGTGTGCGGGGTAGCCAGGACCCTTCGCAGCAGAAGTACCCGCTGTCCCTGCTGGCCTATGCAACATCCCTGAGCTCTCTCGTAATACTACATGTAAAAGATAGAGCAGGGATAAAAGGGGCCGGGGAAAGCTGCCATCTCTTGCTAGCTCTGCCACTGTTCTCTCGGAGAATTGGGTCAAGTTACTTCATGTTGCCCTTCTTTGGTTTCCCCACTTTATAATTATCCTCTGAGAATAATTATCCTGACTTTATTAAGAAAGTGGCTTGTGATCTGTTCCTCTTATCTGATCGAAGAAAACATGCAGAATTTTAGAGATTTAAAGGAAATCGGCTTGCCAGATGTGATCAAGACAGAAGCTGCGACAGAGGAAGGTCTTTCAGGCTGACATCACCAACTAAGTATTCAGAAAAGCAGGGGTGGGTCCCTATAACAACCTCCTAAATGAAGTTATTAAATGATTCTAAGAAGCAAATTTCCACCCAGAGACAAATTCACAGCTACCACAGCCTGTAGTAGTAAATGAAAGATCATGACACCTTTTGCAAAGAAACAGTCGCATCCTACTGCTCTGCAAAGATGTTGCTTGAAACAGAAGCAGCATCCCCCCCACCCTCGCTTCCTTGTTCCCTGAATTGCTAACCACAGCCAAGATGAACAAATTTATTAGCTTTGTGTTTCATGGGTCTTGGTGGAGCATTCCAGAAGTGCGTAATGAGAACTAACGCGCAGAGGCACTCCCTTGATGCTGAAAGAGAACCAGAGGCGTTTGGACGGCCTCGCAGTCCTGATAATTAAGCCTGTTTCAAGTACTAAATGGAAAGGCTCCCAACCTGTACTTGCACTATAAATGGTGTGTTATAATTTATGGTAGTGTCTTAAGTAATGTTTATGAACATCTAGTGTCAGCAAGTCAGTTCTCATCTGGTGTGCTAGCTGATGGCAGTAAATCCGGAGGCACAGACTTAGCCACCATTGATTACGTGCTCAAATCACGGTTCGTTCTGTCCACGTGAGGAGCTCCACATGTGCCTATCGGCTTCTTGACCACACTTGGGTTACTGTAATCTTTGAATCAGCTTTGTGAGGGAAGTTCGGAGTTAATGCTGCAGTTCCTTAGCGTAGCAACGCTCATCTGATGGCAGCCTTCATTTTTCCCGGTATATTCATAAAGTCCGGACAGAAATTACAGTTCAAGACTCTGGTGCTGTAGGAATGAATGGCCTAGGAGAAGATACAAGTTCTTGCTGTTGTAATGGGGGGTTATAATCAGCCACCCCCTTTTCATCGTAGAATATAGCCAATTGCCATGCAAAATAAAGAAAAGCACTGGAAATACCTTATTACTGAACTACAAGTGGTGAAGTTGGAAGTAAAGACTTGAACAACGGGCTCTAAAGGACTGTCTTTGGTTTAAGTGTTTCTGTTTCTTGAACTGAACATAGCCAAATGTGTGCACACAGTAAAGTCACTGTGTGGTGTTAGAAATACAGGTTCTACGTGAGGCAGAACACACCAGAAAAGCACGGGGGGAGTAAGGAGCTCTGCCGTGTTGTAGCTCGTGTGTAGCTTTAATTGTCTCTAGTCTAAAAGCGCAACGATACGTATATATTTTATTAGCGGGTTGACATGCTCACTGATACCCTAATGAACCTTGAGGAAGCAAATTTTGCTCAGGGCATAGCTATGCTAGGGGCTGCATGTAAGCTCCTGTGCTGTTCTGAAAAAAGAATGAATATCAGGAGAAAAGAGTTTGTGGTGTGAGTAGGGATGAGGAAAAATAATGTGGTGTGTCAGGTTAGTGAGGAAATGTAGTATTACACGGCAGTCTTGCCAGTTCCACTCTCTACCCAAGGACCCATTTTTTCTGCAGTAGCCCAGCTCTGATCAGCTGCTACATCGCAAACGTTTCTGCAAGGAAGCAATTTGCATCTCGCAGATCAAGATGGCAGTGACCACATCAGCTTGTGCTGCACTTTTGCTTCCCCTCTTCCTTCACATCCCCACAAAGTTCAGCAGCAGAGGCAGCGGCCTTAAAGGTTTCCATCCCTCCTGTTCTGACGCTGGGAAATGAAAGGCTCGGAGAGATGTCACCAGGACCAGCTACCGGCAGCCGTAGGCAATTGGACCTGGGAGGGTGAATGGCTCAGCTGGGCCTGATGTGTGGGACCGAACCACTTCCAAACTCTGCTCTGCTAAGCATCCAAAGCTAATGGCCACTTTGCTTTGGTCTCCTGTTGTTTTGGGGCCGTGTCCCACCTCACATGGCTCAGATGACCGAAAGGAGGCAGCTCAGGGGCTTTCCAGGGTTTCCAGTGAGCGTGTTCCTCCTGCACAGTGCCCGGTTTGCTGCAGGCACCCATGGTGTCCTGGGGAGCTGCCTGTCCCCGGGGACCTGCAGCACCCCTGGGGGGCAGGCCCACCTCCATCTCCTGCTAGACCCCAGCCTGAAGAACACGGTTTACGAGATGGGACAGGAAGCAGGCTCGCGTTTATTTTTATCTTTCCTGGCCTCTTCTCAGTGCCAATGTAACATTGCAGTAGAAAAATTCCTCGGCAGAACAGTCATGGGAGCTGGTCGAGCGCAGCAGCGTTTCTCAACACTTCTCACTTGCAGGATGCCAAGCCGTATTAGCTTGTTCAGCGTTTGACAGCAGCGATGAGCACCGTACCAATAGCTAGCTAGCTGCTTTATTTCTGTAAAAAAAATGCTAACGAGCCTGTTGAAATGTGCTGCAGAAGTGGCAGAGCTGGGACAGCTGCACAATTGCGGTTTCACTAGAGGTTTCCTTTTTTAAAACGCAGGTTCCCCTTCTCTGCCTGTTTTCTGCCTGTAGCTAAATGTCATCCCGGTCGGCGGAGCACTGCAGTAGCCCAGCGAGGAGCGTGGCAGAAGGGGAACTGCTCCGAGAAAACCAAAGCAGAGCATTCACTTCAGAGAAAGAAGCAAACAAACAAGAGAGAAGCAGGCCAAATGAGCTGCTGATGTAACTCCCTCGAAGCAAATGATTCAGTATCTGAAATTTAATCTCCCTTCTGGCTGGGGCTCCTGCTGTAAACAGGCGCAGGAGCGGCTGCTCGGGGCCAGCACCTTGTGCCTGCTCCCTGCAAGCACAAAGCAAGCAACAATTTGTGCTTCAGTGCCCTGCTGCCTGGCCTGCAAGTGCTTGGGGCTTACCTGGAGGCTAATTTACTGGCACTTACTTTCTGCTCTACTTCGAGGTAGAGAAGAGTGAGCTTAGCCAAGGAACCCAAGCGGCTGGCTAGGCCCCAGCATGTTTTTTGTGCTCTGGAGATGCTTGAAGGGCCGTGTGTGTGCTCAGTGATGGGGTCATGCAGCTGGGGGTGATCACAGGCAGAAAGCGGGGTGTCCTCACCCCACAGCAGGTCCCGGAGCTGCGCAGGGGGCTGTGCTGCAGGCAGGTGGCCTTTTCAGCACGGAAAAACAAGGTGTGGGGAGGGCTCCCCTTGAAGTTGCCTCTGCTGAGCTTGGTCCGGTGGCTGCTTTTCGTGCCCTTGGGAAGACACGATGTGACTTGCCTGGAGTTAAAAATAAAGCACCCAGCAATGCCAGCTTACAGGTCTGCAAAACTACGATGGCTCTAGACACGAGTGCTTGTTTTGAAGGAAGACACAGAGTAATGTGAGAAAAGGGGGGTGTCTGAGGGGCACAGCTCCCCCTTCGCCCCCTCCAGCACCAAGCAGTGCTCGTCGGTGGAGATGAAGATAGCTCGCAGCTGACGCTTGGACGGGACTCACATTAACACATTGCCCTGTAACTATTACGATTCTTACTTGTTTGTGGCTTTCAGTCATTGTCAACAGCGTGTATGGTTCCACCTCAGCGCCGCTGGCTTGCAGGTTGCCCAGAGATGAGCTAATTCAGCCCGCTGGGCCGGTGCTTTGAATGGGCTCAGTGTCCTGGGCAGCCCCAGCCAGCTTTCAACTCCTGAAAAGTGGTGAGTGGCCTTGCTCGGTGGGGAGTGGGGCTGGGCACCTGGCTGCTGCACCTCCCACCTGCCCACAGAGCATCCAGAATGGTTATTCATTTCCTTCCTACATCCCTTCTGGGATGCCTTTAATTTTCAGTGTTAGCAGTGGTTAGATTAGTCCGAACTGGGCTCAAACAGCCAACGGGGTGTGATGGACATGGTTCCCCTCGGATTGCACAAGTCCCCCCTTCAGACTCCATACAGCCCAGCGGCAAGAGGCGGCGTTGAGGAGGGTGCTGAGCCATTCTCCTTGCCCTGGTGGAGGAGCAAGGACAGGCAGCAGAGCTGTAGCTTCAGAAGGAGCACAGTCGGAGCCCACGGAATGGGCTCCTCAGCAAAATGCTCCCCAGTGCTGTGGCAGCCCAGCTGTCAGCACCTCATGCCCGCATTTCCTGCCCAGGTGTGGTGCACACTCACAACAAAGCATTTGTTCAAGTAAGCAATATTTATTGCAATTTTTGCAGAGGTCTGAGCTCCCGGAGCGAATGGACACTCCCCAGGAGCCCAGGTGGTCATTGTCCAGGTGGAAAGAGGAGTCTCTGCTTCAAGCCTCCCTGCAGCGGCCTCTTCATCTATGTGCAAGGGGCGTGCCTCCCCCAGGGGTGGTTTTGCTGCGGAGAGGAAACGGAGGAGCAATTCCCGACTGAGCAGCATCTTCTCCATGGGCAGCGCGCTCAGCTCTGGGGCATGTGGCAAGCAGGGTGTCAGTCAGTCAGCTTTGCAGCCACCGAAATCATCGCTGGTGTGGGGCTGGAAGTCCCTCCTGTGCGTGCTTGCCCCGAGGATGGTGGTCAGGTCCGGAGGTGGGTGAGAGCTGTCTTCAAGGCCCGGTTGGCAAAGTTGGTGCCCAACAGAATACAGACACGGAGCTGCAGATGCCTGAGGTGGAAGGTGTGCCGAGCATGCCGAGGTGTTTCCTGAAGAAGTGCATCTCTGGCACAGCGCAGCTCTGTGGCCAGCTCATGCTGCTGCTAACGCTGGCCTCTGACTGCTCGAAGGTCAGGAAGGTGTCAGAGTTGTCCTGCTTTACCCCAAGCATGATCTCGATGGAGAGGGCTTCCTCGGAGGCGCTGGTCAGCTTGAGCTCGCAGAAGCGGGTGGAGGGCAGCACCGTTAGCTGCAGCTGGGATGACTGAGGCACGGCCCCCCAGGCTTCCGTCACCAGCTCCTGGAACCACTTGGCCGTCTTCCGCACATCCAAGTAGGAGCCGCAGCAGAGGGTGTCCAGGAGGTTGGGGTCCTGGTTCTTGAGCTCGTCCTCAGGATGGTGGAGGAAGCACAGCACGTCCCCCAGCAGCCGCTCCCGCGCGCACATGCACTGCAGCTCCACGCGGAGGCAGGAGTTCCTCGCCAGCGTCTCCCCTTCGGTGCCCAGCTCCAGGTGGAAGTCGTGCCCGGGGGGTGGGTTCAGGGGCACGAGCAGGCGGTAGATGGTGTCCTTCTCAGTGGGACCGGAGGCGCTGCCCACCCCGATGGGTGGCTGCAGCCGCGGCATGAACTTATTCCTGGGGATGGTCTGGCAGGCGCCGAGCAGGTTGTCTACCAGTTCCTCCACGAGCTTGCACGTTTCTTCCAGGTTCCTCACTGGCCGCTGCAGGTACCCGTTGACAAATCTGCGGGCATCCAAAGCATCGGTGGGGTCTTCCTCCGAGTCGTCGTTCCTCCCATGCCTGTGAGGAAAAACCTCAGTAATTTTTTCAGACAGGGTCTTCTGTGAAGCTGTTTTATTCGCGACTGCAGTGTAGAGTGTCCTGCACGCAGGAGCGCCCACCAAAAGTCTGCCATCACCTTGTGTTCCCTATTGGCGGGACCTCTCGCAATTATTTTTCAACGGTCTTGGGAATCTGGAGGGGTCCCCCTGGACTGGAAGCTGGCAAATGTTGTGCCAAATTTCAAGAAGGGCAAGAACAAAGACCCTGGCAACTACAGGCCTGTCAGTCTCACGTCGGGGCCTGGTCGGATTCTGGAGAACATTGCCCTGGGCGTTACTGAAGCGCAGCTGGGGGACAGTGCAGTCACAGGTCCCAGCCCACGTGGGTTCACGAGGGGTGGGTCCCGTTTAACAAACTGGATTCCCTTTTATGATAAGATCACCCATGCGGTCCGTCAGGGGAAGACAAGGGATTGTCCTGCTCTGCTCTGCGCAGCCTCACCCCAAGTACTGTTCTGGGCACCACAGCACAAAAAGGACGTGAAACTGTGGGAGAGTGTCCAGAGGAGGGCTACAAGATGGTGAAGGGCCTGGAGGGGAGGACGTACGAGGAGCGGCTGAGGTCACTGGGCCTGTTCAGCCTGTTCACCACAGTGCAGGCAGCAGAAGACTGCAAAGTGCCAGGTCAAATCCAACCCCTTATTCTTGCTTTGGTTTTACAATTGCGGTTCACAGAGGCCAGGAGCTGGAAGTGTTTTGCATCTCCATGCAGAGTGCCAGAGCACCGCGGATGAGAGCAGCTGCAGTCGCCCTTTTGGAGAGGCTCCTGGGCTGCAGAGCCCCTTAACCTGCCACAAAGCGCAGCTTTGTTTGAACTCCGACAGGCATTTGCAGCTGAATAGCGGTTGAGCTACACCATTGGCTGCGTGACACTGAAATCAGGCCTAAAAATAGGAGAGCGTCTGACCCTGAAGTGAAGAATTTTCACTCAGAACCCAGCCTGGCACCCGCCCAGCGTGACATCATCTGGAGGGGAAGCTGGAAAAGCTTTCAAAACGTTGCTTTCTGCAGAGCTCTAGACGCTTGTGTCAACTGATAATCAGGCAGCACGTTCGCTGTGACCGTGCACCAAAGGAAGGAGGCGACGAGGAAGGAAGGAACTGAAGATGGAGGAGGAAGATAAGGCCACAGATCAGAAGAGAGTTTGGGGAGCTTGTCAGTGTCACTAGGAGAGATGGTAGGAGTGAGGAGGAAAAAAAAGTCCCTGTCAGGCCCTTAGCACTATGAACAGACTGGCAGAGATGGGCAGCGACCTCTGGCCCCATCTGCTCCAACCTGCTCCAGCGGGGCCCCCTAGAACAGGGTGCCCAGGACCATTCCAAGCATCTTTAGGTCCAGCCCTATCCCCAAGTGATTCCTACCGCCTCTGGAGGCCCTGGCCTGCAGCAGAGATAATTGGCTCTGCACCTTCTCTTATGTGCCCTAGGTAAGGCTGGGCAGACCTGCAGGGACGCTGCTTCCCGTGCCCGCGGAAATGTCTGTGACAGCCAGGCACCGAACAGCCTTCCTGGAGTTCAGTGCTCTGATATTTGCATGCAGCTTTGCACGGGGATCTTTTAGGGATTTTACCAAAATCTGTGCTCAGGTAGCATCAATGACCTTGCTGTTGTCCTAAATCCAAACTGCTCGAACCCAGCTCCTCGCATTTATATGCTGAGTTTCTTTAAAAACGGTAGCATGTAAAAGCTGTAGTAGGCAGGTTTCCTACAAAAGTCTGGATTTTCCCTCTGGATGCTGACAAGGACACCTCCACCCTTCTGTGTTGGTGCCCGCTGGAATTCATCACGCTTTTCAGCTGGTGAGAGCTACACGTGATGTTTGCATCGGGCGTCTCCGTTACCTATTTGCCTTCTGCCTTTTAAATTCTCATTACGTATTTATCATGCTGTTGTAGCAAAGCTGCCTAAAGCACAACCATGGGCAGTATTTGGTCTCAGAGTCCCAAAAGAAGCTGAAAAAAACATGTGCTTGCATGGTTAAACGTGTGCTGTACCTCCAGAGGACTTGGACAGAGTTTCCATGTTTTACTCATTTTTATGTAAAAATTTGAAGCACCTCTGACTGAGAGACCGACCTCTCTTTGCACCTCGATGGTGAAACTTTTTAGCTTTTGATCCCTGGTACTTTTATTAAGAGTAACGGTGTGAAGGCAAAGCTTTAAACCTCACCAGCTGGAGTATATCTCACGTAAGGCAGCAGTGAATGCCCGTGCTGCTGCGGGGCAGCTGCTCGATTGCAGACCCGTGGTTTCGTGGGGCATTAACGGAGCTGCCAGAAATGACAGCTCTGCACACGATGTGAGAGCTGGCTTTTATTCTCGCAGGCAGAGCTCTTTAGTTTTCCTTGCTGGTTGAGATTTTCTCGCAAGCACTCATCTTTAAAGATGAGATTTGTCATCTTTTAACTATGTGGAGATGCGGGGAGTCGTCTTTTACCACAGCAAATGGACTCGTGCTTTGAAAAGCCCCGTCCCGGACTTGTGACATGACTAATCACCCCTGCTCTCAGCAGCCCCTGAGTTTCATGATACAGTCGCTTTGTGCAAAGCTGCCTTTTAATGCACGGCATCATTGAAATCTTCGAAAGCACGGGAGCAGGCAGCAGGGCTGTGGGGGTGGAACCAGGGGCACTGCTTACACCCAGCGCTGCTGCACGCATTGTCAAATGACATTCAGATAAAGACGCTGCATG
This sequence comes from Stictonetta naevosa, assembly GCA_011074415.1. NCBI lineage: Eukaryota > Metazoa > Chordata > Aves > Anseriformes > Anatidae > Stictonetta > Stictonetta naevosa. Next base: position 33,116,225 of record CM021702.1, read on the forward strand.
TTAGTGCTCGCAGCGTGAGTTCAGCCGGGCTGTGTGTTCGCTTTGGGGTGCAGTCCTTCACAAAACACTCCCGTCCCTGCCCCCCGCACCAAACCCTCGTCTCCCAGCGCACGGCACCAGGATGCACGGAGCTCCTTCCTCCCTTGCTGCCCTCTGGGTGGTGGGGTCCTTTACCAATATGTGCTGCTACTGATTTTCTCCTGTGTCCTTCCCACCCTTAAATACAAGCACGAATGCATTGATTTCCAGAGCAGAGTCCTGAAATGCTCTCCTGGCTTTGCACAAGGGGAAGAGAGGCACAGAGGTTGAAAGCAACGCTGCGAGATCAATTGCTCGCAGGCTCACTTTGCAAGTACTTGAGCATTACATGGAAACCATATGTTCAAAATGCATCTTGCAGCCGCCGCAGGGGCATCGGCGTGGGCTCGGCAATCCTGCAGATGAGGTCCCAGCTGTCCTGAGGCAGGAGCTCGGAAAACCAGCGTGTCCTGAGGAGCACTTGGGCATCGCCAGCTGAGCGCAGGGAGGAGGTGCTCCTCCACGGGGCGGCGCTGACCTTTCCAATGTCAAAGCATCCTTGCTGGCTCCGTCTGGTGAGGATGTTCTGCCCTCTTAACCTGACGGTGACATCCCTGCTCGGGGGAGCTGTTAGCCCAAAATTCAGAGGACCGTGCTGTCTGTAGAGCGGAGGCACAGCGGTGGGCATCAGCGGGCTCCGCTGCTCCCTGCTGAAGAGAGCGGCGAGCACTTGGCACCCGTTAGGGGAGCAAAAGGACAGTTTTTGGCTGAGGACTCCGAGGCCACCTCCTGTTCATACAAAGCGGGTACAAAGGCCTCGGTTGAAAGAAAAACCTGTCTGCATTTAAATCAGCCTAATTAAAGTGGCTTTCTCCAGGAGCAGCGCTGAGCTGGCAGGCGCGCCGCGCTGCCTGCCCGGAGTGATTTGTGCAATTACCATCCTTTGTGTTTATCTGATGGGGTTTTTCTTCCAGCAGTCATTTATGGGTTACTGCTTCTGAAGACAGCCACGTACCGTGCGTTATTTTACGTTTAGAGGCAGGGGGACAGATGATTACCTGCTGTAAATAGCAGTCTAAGGAAGTTTGGTGGAGCTCTGCTGATGTACACCTGCCGGTGCTCCGGCCCGCCGGGCGCTGGGAAATAGCTCAGCAAGTGTAAAAGAAAAAAATGATTTCTCCATCCATCTGGAACACATTGCCTACATGGGGGGAAGGAGAGGCATTCGTGAGCGTGAACGCTTCATTTATCAGTGCGGGAGCTATTGAAAAGACTGGCTGTGGCCGGGATAATTATAACCGAGATCAGTCTTCTTGGAATGGAAAAGTAATGACAACCCTAATTTTACCAAATCCTCTGAAATTTACTGCCTATTTATTTAACACCCTGGACCCTTTCCTGTGTCAGAGAACCGGGCAGATTTATGGAGGTGCAGTTCGGTAATCTAAATACTTGGGAGTTCATCCGCGCAGGCCGGGGGCTGCTCTGGTTATTCTCCTTGTCACCGCTCTGGGGCCGTGGGAACAGGGAATGCAGACGGGAGAGCAGCAGAGAGCTCGGGAGGCAACAGCCAAAAATCAGGCTCAGTCACTCAAAACTCTCTGCTGCCACTTGTTTTGCAGGCAAGAAGTACCTGGCCTTTGGAGGCAGCTTTTGCTGTCGGTGCTGGGGGGGAAGGGAACAAAGCTCCTCTTGTCCCCGCTTCAAGGAGTTTCCTATTTCCTCTCTTCCCGGTGTATATTTTTTTCCCTACATGCATGTCAGTGTGAGGAGAGGCAATGTGTATTCGGAAATTCCCCGTGTAAGAAAGTGTCAGGGTAGGAAAACGTGGTTTTGAGTCGGAGAGCTGCCTGCAGTGCCTTTATGATGAGCCATGGATCTCACTTGTCTGTCCTAGCGCCTCAGAGCAACCCAAAACCTCTGCTGGAAGCTGGAATAGCAGCACGGGAAGGAAAATTGCTTTGGTACGATGTGCACTTTGCTAAAAAAGAAAAGGAAGGGAGGGAGGGAAGGAGGAAGGAAGGGAGGGAGGAAGGAAGGAAGGGAGGGAGGGAGGGAGGAAGGAAGGAAGGAAGGAAGGAAGGAAGGAAGGAAGGAAGGAAGGAAAGAAATTAAAAAGAGAAAAAAGGAAAAAGAGAAAAAGAAAAAGAAAAAAAGAGTTATCCAACATCCATGAAAATGAAGGCAGATAAAGGAGCAAAGCCACGGGCCTGGAAGCCCTTCTGCTGCCATCATTTAATATTAGAGAAAAATGCCCGGACTAGGGTTTAATAATAGTTGCTGGTCTCTTTTGTAGCGAGTTCATAATTGCTGGGCCTGTCTGCATTTGTGGGTGTATGAGCTATGCTGCCTTTTGGCTGAATGTTTGCTCTTCTCTTACCACGAAAGTAGCTCTCTTTTCCAGGCCAGCATGTCTTGCTGGAGGTGGAACGCATCGCCTGCGTTTCTCACTCAACTCTAAAGCATTTGGGGATTTTGGAGTTGTTTGCAGGACTTTAAAACATACAGACAACAAACCTGAAAGATGAAAACGTGGGTCCAAAGAAGACAGAAGGAAAATTTCCTTTGGGTCCTTTTGAGTCAGGATTTTCGTCCATGGGGTTTGGTAGCAATGTAAGCCTTCGTGCTTCCAGACACGAGCCAAATTCTCACCAATAAAATGTAAAAGGAAATTTTCCTTCAGGGCACAAATTCTAATATAAAATCGCCTGCATTTTACTTCTAACCCGCTGTCAGAAACTGAACGCTGTTGAAAGGAGAGCAAAGGATTAGATCAAGCTGCCTGTCTGAACGGGGGAGGTGGCTCTCGTGTGCTCCTATGCGAGTATAGGAACGAGGGGGGCATTGTCACCGTTAAGGCCACCAGCTCCAGAGGGAGTGATGAATCGGGTAAATCAGGGTTGCAGCAGAGCGAGGAGGGTTTGAGCGTGTACCCTGTGTGTCAGACAGCCTCCGTGCCCCGGCGGCTGAGTTGGGAGCTTCAGTCCTGTGCTCTCAGCTCCCGTGCTGCCATTCCCATCACCTTTGTGCCTCCACAGGGTTTTGTTCCCATCCAAGTGCTGAAGAATTTGGCTGAGGAACGATGCGGGGAGCCGGAGAGCCACGTGCGGGTCCACCTCCGGCTGCGGCCAGGTGGTTTGGTAGCCCTACCCTGGACTCCCAGACAACTGGACAAGGTCTTGCAAATCCCACGTCTGCCTCTTCCTTCCTGTTTGGTGCTTTTAAACATCGCACGCCCCGTGATGAGAAGCAGGGGCACTCTTGAGATCCCGACCCGGGATCGCTTTCAGCTGCAGAAAAAAAGCCGTGGCAATATTCTCAGCGCCGTGCCTCGGGAGAGTGTTTTATGTCGTGTAAACACAGGATTTCTCAGAAGTTGCTCTAAGAGGCTGTTGGAAAGTCTGGGGGCGTGCATTACAGATGTTAAATAACGGGATCAGGGAGGGGGCAGAAGTACTTGCCTTCTGTCAGAGCCTTGGATCTTCTAGCTGCAGTGTCCATTATTTAGCTCAAAATCACTTCTTCTGGCACCCTCCTCCCCCACACTTGTGTACTAATATGGCCATTCCCAGGGGCTTTCCCCCTGCCAAAGCACAGCCTGTTACCAAAAGCAACAGACAATTCAGAGGAAGCCCTGGAGGTTGCCGTATAAAACGCTGAAAGCCTACCCGTGCTGAATCATAACGCGGAGCCGAGTCCCATCCAGGCAGATGCTTCCTGGATCAGAAGGAGCGCCTGGCCCTGGTGGAAACGGATAAGCGGCTTTGCTGCTCCCACTTGCTCCAGCTCGGCTCCCTGCTCCCGTCCCAGTGTCCGTCCTTGCCTGCTGCGTGGTCCCACAGGGTAACTCCGCTGCTGGGGGCTCAGGTAGGGGCTTTGGTGAGCCGACCGCCCCTGGTGGGTCCAGGCTGAGACCATCCCGGCCGGTCAGCAACCTGACCCGATCCCAGGTGGCCATCAGCTGGGGCCTGGCTAATTGCCGAGTAAATCCAGGAGCTGCTGCCTTTGTAGGAGACTCCTGGAGGACCGAGTGGGCAGTAAAACATCAGTTTTCTGGAGCAATCACTCCGCGGGGGATTTGGTGAGATCTCTGCATAGCAAATGTGTAGGATATACGTCTGCAGAAATCCTTGCGAGTGCGATAGGATTTGATCAATCCCACTTGTTTGTACGGAGGGGCAGCCCAGACCCCTGTGGCAAACCCCAGGGGAACACGGGAGGCATCACAATGTGTTGCACAAAGATACGTGTGGCCCCGTGAACAGAAAACACCAGATTTGCCTTTTGACCCAGTCAATCCCTCCCCTTACTCGCCCTTACTCGGGTGTATTTATTGGTCCCTTAGAAAACCGTCGGTTCTGCTGTCTGCCCAAGCCGTGTACGGGCAATAACGAGGGATAAAGACCAAGCTGGAGGCAGGGCAGGGCACTGGGCAGTAGGTCTGACTGTTTGGAGACATGATCAAAAGAGAAACGTGATCTGTTGGTAGCTGAGGCATCTCCTCTGTGTTGTTCCGTTCGCTGTCCTTACAAATAACAAAAGAAAGTCTATTCTCCTGGTTTATTTGTTCCGAGTTCTTAATTTCTTGGCATTCCAGCTGCAATTTGTTTGCCATCGGTGTTGCTGCTTCCCCTGGGTACTCGTTCCCCCTCTTTTAGTTTCTGTGTCTTTCGTACAGCAAGAGGAGAGAGACGGAGCCTTCCCGAACTGCCGAACGCCAAGAGGACTCGGGGAGGAGCGGCACCAGGGGCACGGTGTGCTCTGTGTCATGGCCAGGCTGTCCGAGGGAGAAACCAGGACGCCGTCTGCAGAAAGCCACGTGGCTGCCGTGCTGTAAGGCTGGTTTCCGAAGATAGCGTGGGAGAAGTGTCCCGTATGCTGAGATTGCTCTGCCTGCTTTCCAAGTCAGTGCTGACTCCGCAGCCAGAGCCAGAACATGCTACGGAGCTGGGATGCTTGGCAGGCATTTCCTATCTGCAAATCGTAATTACTGGGACAGAGGAAAAAAAAAAAAAAAGCTGAACTAGGCCAGTCTTGATCTTATCTGCTGGGATTCTTAAAAAAACAGCAAAAGAAAACAACCGCCCTCACCCCTGGAGATTAAATGTGGTCATTAACGCCTTCCTAAAATAGCCAGCACGCAAAAAAAACCCACCCCGGTGTCTCCCTGCCTTGCAGAGTGTTTGTATAAAGTACCCTCCGGTAACGTGGGTGTTTAAACCGGTGCTGGGGCTGCTGTAGTGTGTGGCATGCGACGACCACGTTGGGGTGCAACAGTGTCAGCATCAGAACATTGAAATACGCAGATAACTCGCTCTTGCTTTTCCTACAGTAAGTTCCTGTGGTGCACTGAAAAACAAGCATGTGGGAGGAAAACCGCGGCAGTCCCATGAGGTGACTTGATGAAGACTGGTCCATCCTCACGGGAAGATCCCAGGGATCTCAGACATGCTGCCCAAAGCTCACTTCTCTTGTTGTTCGAGGGGCAACAGCTCAGTTGTGTCTGATGTCAGAGACTAATGCCTTAAAGGACTGCTCTGTCTCTCCTCTCCCTTCCTAGCAGGACCATAACCTTGAACATTACACCTCTTGAACCTTACACCCAGGTCTCCCTCTTCCTTCTCCTCCTTCCCCGTGGCACTGCTCCTTCCTTGGGCTTCTCCTTGCAGCCTCTTCTTCTGGACACCCGCGAGACCAGCGTGTCCCCTTGTGCAGTGAGCCCTGCGGGTAGGCAGGTGTGGGCAGGGCTCCCCGAATTTCTGGCGGTGCCTTTGGAAGGCTGCGAGGGATGGAGAGCCCTGCTCCATCCGCAGCTCCTGCCGCGTGCGTTCCCCAGCCCACGTCCTGCTCGCAGCCTCCAGCTCGGACAGTCATCGTGCTGCTTCTCCAGCGGAGCCACACGTCCCGGGCCACGTCCCGGCCTTGGAGCCACCTTCCCAGTAGATGGCATCAAAGACAGCGAGTTCCCCGTCACCACAGCGTGGTTCTGCTGCAGCTAGCTGAGAGTGAGCTGCCTGGGGAGGGCTTGGAGGTGGGGGTTAATAGCACTGCAAGTGGGATAAGCCTCTTCCATTCCTGTTTCAAATATTAAAGAAGGTATAAACTGGAGAAATGCATATGTGTTTTCTTCAGCGGATTTGAACTACCTCAGGACCTTAAAATAAGGAAGCTGGCTGCGTTTTCTGCTCCGCTTGTAAATTCAAAGAAAAATATATCTTCCTTGCTTTGCTAGGCCCTGGGTACCATACATACCTCGGGTCTGACTCTTCGTCCTCACGCCCTGAAGGTAACCGTGGCCTCAGGAGGCAGCAGGCAGGATTGGGCCGGCTGCGTGACGCTGCGTGCCGCCGGGGAGGGAAGGCGGGCAGCACTGCCTGGTGTGCCTGCACAGCACCAGCGGTGCACAGCGCAGACCAGGGTTACTTGCTGGACCCGTACGAGGAATTCTCTGCCAAAGCAGATAGGATTAGAGAGGGAGAGCAAGTGTCTTTTGACACCATATGGAAGAATTAACTTTCAGATGGTTTAAGCTGTTGCCTGCTCAGTTTCAGCCTGAATAGTCATATGCTCCCGGCTTTGAAGAATTGCCTAGCCCCAGAAGAAATCTTTTTTATAATTATTTTCTTCCAATTACTCTGGAAGTGCGTATCAGATAACAAACTTCAGTACCGAGCGCCTGGTAAGTGAGTTCAGCGACCGCCGAGGTCCTGCGTGCCTTGCGCAGCAGGAGCGTGCGCTCACAGAGAGGGAAGGATCCCGAACGTGATTTTAGAGAGTTCCCCAGCCATGTAATGCGTATAGGAGGGCTGCAAACCAGAAACAGAGCCTGAGCAGATCCTGACGGGCTGTCTGTGTGTGTGCAGATCCTGGTTTGGTGCAGCTGGAAGAAGAGCACAGGTCCCGTTCGGTGCTGGAACTGGGCACACTGGCTGCCTGCCTTTAGGTTATTTCCAGTAGCACAACGGTGGTATATAACCAGCTGGCATAACGGTGTGAAAAAAATAGGAATTAAGCCCAGTCCAGATTTGGGCTGTTCTGTTGGCGGTGGCTTTTTGTGCCCCAGTAGGTACCCTGGCTTCCCCTGCACAAGCCCATGCCCGGTGTGCTTTGTTGAACTTTAATTTAGTCTGCCCATAGCAGCCAGACCGACAGGATAAACTTCCAGCCGAAGCCTTGAGCAGGTGAGTTGCAGTGGCTCTGCTGAAGCCAGTGGGATTGTGCCAGTTTACACCCTTGGGGGGATCTGTCCCTCAGCCTGTGTTGTGTGAGCCTCAACTTGCAGCCTGTGCTAGCACCTGAACGCAGGAACTCCCCAGCAGGTCTGCTGAGGTCCTGCCATCTTTTATGTTCCTAACAGCAACTCTGACACTCCTTCAAAAATGGGTCCCGGCTGCTATTGCTTTTGTTCCCCACACCATTGCTGTGAGGAGCACGCACCGGGGAGGGAACCATTTGCACTCACAAAGTCCCTGTGTTGGGGCAGGCTCTGCCTGCTCCCTGCTAGTGCTCGGAGCAGCCCCGCACCCTGATCACGTCTCTGCAGCCGCCTTGGAGGCAGAAAGGCTCTGCCTCTGTTTTTTTTTTTGTTACTGCAGACAATTCATGAAAAGCGTACAGCAGCTTCTAGAGTTCGTGTCTTTTGAAAGGACTTTCATTTATGTTAATGGACGGCCAAAAGAAAATGTTCTTTTCTTCTCTGTAGACCTGCGGTCTTTGAAGTACCTCTCAGATGAATGGCACAGAGCGAAAGAAAAGGCTCTGTCGGTACCTAAGTCTGGTCTCTGGGTGAAATCTGGGATTCGCTTTTGCGGCTGAAGGTTTTGCCGTGAAAGGCTGTGAAATTGCAGGACACTTTTCTAACCTGAGGACTTTTATTTGAGAAGCCTTGGAGCGTGATCCTGCTGAATACAGAATCACTCCATCTCGGCTGTTTTCCTTTTCTCGGGTTATTAAAAACCCTTGTGAGGGGCTGTCCTGGCAGGCTGTGGGAGCAGGAGCACACAGCAGTGAGGGGGGTCACATCAAAGCTCATTCTGGAAAGCAATGCCAGGACTTTGGTGGTTTTTGTTGGTTGTTTTTTTTTTGCTTTAATTGGAACTGAACCTTCAGTATTTTGAAAACTGTTTTGAACCTGGACCAAAGCGAAGGCAAAGAAGTACTTAATGATTATTAGGCGAGAGTAGCGCTTTGGCTACAGGCAAACATCAGCTGCCAGGGAAATGGTGCAATGGCTTGGCTTGAGTTGGCTTGGCTTGGGTTGGGTTGGGTTGGGTTGGGTTGGGTTGGGTTGGATTGGGTTGGGTTGGGTTGGTTAGGTTAGGTTAGGTTAGGTTAGGTTTGGTTTGGTTTGGTTTGGTTTGGTTTGGTTTGGTTTGGTTTGGCTAGGTTGGATAGAAGCAAGGAGTATGGGGACAGTTGGTGGCAAGGGGGCTCAGCACCCGCAGCAGGCGGTGGGCATGGAGCTTGGTGCCCCGGCACAGCCCCGATGGCTCCGCACCCCTCATCCCAGTGGGGTTGGCATCATGCTCACCCCCAGCAGGACCTGCTCCCGCATTAACCATTGTGCTGCCGAGGATGGACGAAGCTTGGTCGTGTTCTCCAGAGGTGAAGGTCCTGCAGTACTGCCCGGAGCTGCAGTGCCGGGGAGGAGCATTTCCCTCACGGGGAAGAATGGCGGGAGCTGCCCCATGGCTAAATTTGTCCTGTGTCCTATTCCCTGGGAATCAGGTGGGCAGAGCTTGAGGAACGGGCATATTGTGGGAAGAAAGGGGGATAAGAATGAAGTAAGCTGGAAAAAACCCACAGCCTGACGTTTCCCAAGAAGGGATCAGATAGCGATCAGAGAGCCTGGGACCATTCAAGTGTTATCTGTTGTTGCAGGGGCTGAAAAGCTGAGAAAAGTGCTTGCAATGGGAGATTGGGGACCTCCCATATGACACTTTATAGTATGATGCATAAAAATTTGGCAGGCACTTGAATTCTTCGTATTAGCATTTTTTGTTCGTAAGGGACAGGTGAGCATGCTTTCAGAGTGCTGCCGTGCAGTGGTACACCCTCTGTCCCAAATACATTTCTCATTTGTAGCTTCAGGAAGGGTTATTTGCCCACCAAATTGACCTCCACCTTGCAATACCTGGGGACCCCGCCCCAGCAGCCAGTCCGTGGGCATTAGCTCTCACCTGCCGTCCCACAAGACAGGCAGAATTTGGCTTTGCACGCACTGAGGAATGAAAGAACAAATAAATAATCCTGCCTGCCCTGTGCAATTCGCCATTTATAGGCATGCAACAAAATCCCACATTCTGGTTTTCAGAGCACTTGGGGATGGCCGGCGGCAGGGGAGGGGGGCGGCTGCCCCATCCCTGGGCTGGGAGCTTTGTCCCGGGCACAGGGCAACGTCTGTCTGGTGGGAAAAGCTAAAAGGAGCCCATTCTCCGCAAAAGCCACAGGGAAAGCATCCAAGAGCTGCTCCGTTTGGAGCTACCCTTGTCTGGTTTCCGCATCGCTGGTGGCTGTATGAACCAGAAGGCCAGAAGGGCTTGGCTTTGTGCTGGGTGAGGGCAGCAGGATGGGACGGGATGGGGTGGGATGGGATGGGGTGGGTTCATCGCTCACATTTGGTAGGTTTGGCCATGGGAAATCAGGAAAACTCACCCCCATAACCTAGCGTGCTTTATAAAACGTCGGAGGTCTGCTGCAAGTGGAGGGGGTGATCCTGCTCACTTGGCCTTATATAAACTTTCCAGGAATAACGTTTAATTTCACCGTTTTAGTAAAAGAAACACGAGCTCCCATTCCTGTGTCACAGATGGTCGTACTTGACACTCTTGGGAGAGAGGAGCTCGTTGAGCTTTGGAGATGGCTGGAGCTGCTGGGTTTGGTGTGTACATGTGCCCGGGTTCAGTTTGTCTCAGCCAAAGTGGGTTTCCTCTGCTTTGCTTTGGTTTTCTTTTTCTTTTTTTCATTTATGGGGTCGTGAAAGTAGCCATTCACAGTTAGCCGTTCCAGTTCTGTTAAACACTTGAAGGTATTTTCCAGCTCATCTGTTTTCAGTGAAGCACGTAAACACGTGCTCAGCTTTAACTAAGCTTCGGTCTTGTCCCTGAAGATACGGCCAAGTTCAAGCACCTTGTTGGAAAAGGAAAGATTTGCTGGATCTGCGTGGGGGTCGGTGCTCAGGTCCCTGCAATAGCCATAATAAACGTGCCAGCTTCTGGTTAGTTCTCGGCGCCATCCATCAATAGTACAAAAGGCAATTACCAAGGAAGGGCTTCAGGCTGAACCATTTTGTCCTGTCGCCTGCCCCAAAGCTCGAGCTGAGAAAGGGCTCGGGAAGAGCTTGAGCCTGGTAGCAGGGCTGTTGTACAACACATCCCCGCTCCCCGCTGTGCTCCTCGAGGACCTGTGCTGGGAAAGCAGGCGGCTGTAGCCGCAAGAGCCCTGCACTGCTGTTCGTATGGGCACTGATGGAAGGCTCTGCATCTAAATCCAGAACCGCATGGGAATCAGCTGGGGCTGCTGAAGTAGCATCCGTGCTATCTTCTTCTTAACCCTGCTTTACCTCTCCCCGTCTCAGCACGTAAATCCCGTTGCTAATGGGATTTCTTGCACAGAAACCTTGGGAGCAAAATGGGCGGGTTTGAGAGGAACACAGCTTCGTTTTTGCAGTGACCTCAGCACTTCTGCTCAGGTCGGTGTGCTGCGGCGTGCCTCTGTGACCGTGTGCCTGCTGACCTCCCTGGATGCCAGCAGCCATCGGGCAGTGTTGCTGGACGCTTCTGTTTCTGGCCATTGCCGTCCTGAAGTGCTGTCGTCTCAGACATGGAGCTGTCTCTGCCCTTGAATTTGACCGGATCGTCTCCTTAGCCTGGTCTCTGTTTCACTGTGAGCTTGCGGGGGGTTCAGTAGCTGGGACGTGGCCCCTTCTGGCTGCAGGCACTCTCCCTTCTGGGGCTGCCGGGGCGAGCGATGTTATCTCATGCTAACGTGTCCGCCTGGCAGTTGTTCTGTCCCTCCAGCTCTCGGCAACCTCACGGGAGCATCAGCAGGTTAACTCCCCTTGGTGCTGCCTCCTCCGCCCTGCTGCTCGGTATCTCACTCCTCAGAGGCCAGGAGCGCGGCTCTCACCATCTGCACTCATTTTTTTGTGCTCTGCACAATCGAGGACTCAATGCACCGGGCAAACACCAGTTACCAGCTGGGTTCACGCAGCCGGGATCTGCGGTGAGGTTGGTTTTGCAAAGACAGCCTGTTCAGGCAGCGTGAAGTGAGATTATCCTGGAACTGAAGAAGCCACCGATGTGACGGCAGCAGGGTGGTGGCAGAGCGGGCTGGGAAAGGCCCCGCTGGTGCCAGACTCCCCATGCAGGCAGTGGGTTGGGCTGAGAGGTGGCCAGAGGGTCTCTTCCAAGGAATACATGCCAACAGGGTGCGGTATCGCAGTCTGGAGGAGTAGGTAGGGATAAATCTGGGCAGGTGGGTTTGAGTGACAGGCTGGGACGCCTTCGATGGCCCGGTTTGGTGGGCTCCGACACCATCACCCCCGGGCTGGGTCCAGGTGCCAAGCACGGCGCTGTCTGCACGCGTACCAGGCGCTCGCTGTGCTAGAAGAGCGACCCAGCTGAGGCGCTTTGATGGCAGGAAGCCTTTAGTCGAGACCGGCGTAAGTGCCATCTCATACGCTGCTCTGTGACACCTTCAGTCGTAACCACAAGCGCTTCCTGAGCTCACGTTTTCCTCCCTCGCCAGCCCTGCCTTTGCACAGCTGCTGCTCTTACAGAGCACCTCCGCAGCTCCTCGCCGCCAGGAGCACCGCTGGTTTGTAGAGAACCAGCCTGGAGAGCTGCTGCCCACTCCAGAGGCCAGCTGGGTCTGGTGGGACTTCTCTGGGGGCAAGGGGAGCGAAGAAACCTCGGGCTGTTTCACTAAAAGCAAGCCCTGGGACCAAGGTTAAATAACTGCTGCCTCAGCCCATCAGTGCCAGGCTGTCCGGGTGCTTTAGCTGTCCAAACCTGCCCTGCAGTTTTGGGATCCAGCTGCTCCACTGTAGGTAAGCTTGCATTTCCCCCTGCGAGTGCCCTTCTGAGCACGACTGGGAGAAAAGGGATCACAATTATTAAAACCTTTTTCAGCTGCTTGGAGAGGCCTCAGGCCCTTCTGACTTTGCAGACGTGTCACTTCTGGTAGGAACCGGGTGGAGACGTCACCTACAACCAGCAGCATTTTCCTGCCTGGGGCGGCATCCAGATTAAAAAAAAAAAAGGAGCAGGCAACGTGATTTGTCTTAGAGCCGTGCAGGAACAGGTGCTGCCAAAGGAGTGGAAGAAATTAAGCCCAGAGCTTTCCAGGGAGAATGTCCGCTTTCCAATCCCCTCGTCGTTTGGCTTCGGAAAGCTGGATTAAAGTAGGTCATTTCCTCGAAGCGCTGCAAGGGCGAGAGCCGGCGCTGGGAGCACCGCGCGGAGGGGACACCTCGCGCCCAGCCGCCTCCTCCAGGACTGCTGGCACGCCATCCCCGCGGCCCCTCGGGCTCAGCTGCTCTTCCCTGCTCAGCTCTGCATTGCTTCTGCCGAGCTACCAGCTGCTGGGAAGTCAGGACCTGTAGGTGGAGTACTTGTAGATGGAGAGCAGGGGAGGGGTAGCGTGAAAGTTTCTCTCCAAATCCCTATTCCGGCTACTTTTGAGTGCACAAGAAAATCGTATCTGGATGCATCAAAGCAGCAGGAATTCCGCTCGGGTGAAGAAGCTAATTAAAAGCTGCAGGCTTTAGACAACACGTTAATGTTTTCAGCAGTTTGACCCCACACAACCGTTAAATCTCGTTCTGATGGCTAATATCTGTTGCACATTTTTGTTTTAATTGGAACAAGATTGTAATCCGTACTGCAGTTAGGTTCGTTACACTCATAAACCTCATACAAGCAACAGATCAATCGATCATGAGCTAACTAAGTCTGCTGTAATTAACATTTACAGAAAACTTTTAATTGCGTGTCCGTCCTTTGCAGCAGGTAACGAGGGAAGCGAGGCCTTTTCCCTCGCACTGCTGATGTACAGCTCCGGTTACGAGCTCTGCGCTGTGTGACTTGTGACCAGTTACATGCAGTTTGCAAAGCCTGCTTGGAAGACCCCACCACCCAGAGACCTCACGGCATGGTGCGTCCCGTCTCAGAACAGCTGGCTGAGCAGGACGGGGCTGAACGAGCATCCCGCGTGCTCATCTGGGCAATAGAGCTGTGGCCAGATGCGCACAGTGGTTTCTCCGTGGAAAGCGGGGTTGCAGGGCCAGGTTCTGCCCTGCTTTCCCTGCTTGCACCTCTCTTTGGCCTTCTGCCGTGCCTGAGCTCTCGGGGCTGTCCGCGCCCTCATCATTACCCAGCACGGGTGGGATTTCCAAGCTCTGCTTTGCTGGGGCATCCTGGTGGCACACAGATGAAGCTCACGGCGCAGCCTGAGCAGTCCCCGAACCGTGGGAAGCTGGAGCAGCGGGCATCCTCCTCTCCATCAGGCATCCTCCTCCCCATCACCTCTCCAGGTAGCCCACCAAAACGTGCCATCACCTTGCTGGACGTGGCCACCAGGACCTCAGGGTGAGCTTGCCAAGGGAGAGCCTGCCACAGGTACTGCCGGGTGCGCTCGCCGAGCTCTGCGCCTTGGTGGCTGAGCCGTGGCAGCAGGCCGTTCCCTGTCGCACTGGTAGCCCCTAGATCTTTTCCAAAATTGCTTCTCTGCAGATAATAATGGATAGTCCCTTCATGCCTGGTAGCCGGGTGGTGCTGGGTTTGCCTCCCTGAGAAAAATCAGCATCCCTCCGCGAAGGGATGGATTTATGCTGCTTCTTCCGCATGCAGCCTGCATAATTCCCTGTAATTTTATTATCTCTGTGCACTCAGAAGTACACCACATGGCTCTGCTGTAAGTGGAGAAGATAAGAGGCTACACCAGCATGAATTCTCTTTAATTAGATTACGCTATGATAATAGGCTACTGGAATAATTCAGCTCCTAATGATTTTGTTCTTTCTTGCTTCCCCGTGATCAAGGGCAATATACATTAAAGTCGCAGAGGCTTTTTTAATTATGCAGGAGTAAGTGTATATTTTATATAACAGCCTTAATGATTCAAAGGGAATTCTTGGTTTTGTGGGATATGCTGATTTGGTGTTGCCACTTGCAGAGCTCTGTGTGTAAGCACAGGCAGGCATATGGTCTGCTTGCTGCAACGTCCTGGCGGTGTTTTTTGTGGGAAAAATCCAAGTGGTGAAACACAACGCAGCCGACCGAGCTGCCTGGAAGGGGATCAAACTTGTAATACTTTCATCTGATAAATATATATATATATATATTTAAAATTGTAAATGATTTCTTCACGAGGAGTTGCCTAACGTCAGGCATTCAGATGAGGAAACGCTGGCTCGACTCCCCCGGGGGCCTCAGTTTCCCCTTCGGAAAAACAAATGAAGGAGGTGTTGGGACTTCGAACCTGCCCGAGCGAGCAGCCCACCCGGTTTGTACCGCAGCACGGGAGAGCCAGGAGGCTTCGTCCCCTAATGCTTGCGGAGCTCTCTGAGATCTTTAAAGAAAGAGTGCAAGGTTTTAGGTTTTACTTTAACATTCCCTCCCCGATTCCCGGGGGCAGCGCTGGGTGACAGCTGTCCCCTGGGTTGTCCCGTTTGGGCTGAACGACGGCTCCTCAGCAGGGTTCCTGCCTTTAAGCGGGGCGGGTGGGTGCTGAGCGCCGCCCGATCTGCCCGTCCGAGCCGGGTGTCGCTGGGCAATTATGGATGGCTTGCGCAGGCTGGACTGGAAGGAAGCAGAGCTGTGTGCTCAGAGACGTTTGAGGTTTCCTTGTCTGTTTCCTCTGAAAAGGCTTCTCACAGAGCTTGACACGTCCCCTCCCAGTCATGTCTTTGTGCCTTCGACAGCATGATCGATGCTATTTGACTCCACGCCCGTTGGTAAATCACAGACAACGTTTTTCCCTTCTTCAGGGGCCTCTCCAGGTCCACATGGACAGATGTCCACGCACCCTGTGAAGCTCTGGAGCCGTAAGAAGGGATTCTCAGCACTTGGTGTTCGGCCCCGTGATGGTTTGGTCTCAGACTGCTTCAGCGCTGCCGGTGCCTCCAGTTGTGCTGGGGATGCTGGTGGGACACTTAATGCCCGTGGGATTTACCTGGGGGCTGGGGGCTGCTGGAGGGCAGGTGCCCTTCACACACCACCTCGTGCCTGCTGGAAGGGTTGTATAACCCAGCGCTGGGAAACTCGTTAGCTGTCTGAGCTCTGCCTGCACGAGGTCTCTCGCTGCCTTCCCAGCAGATGGGAAACAGGAGCAGAAATCTTCCCGCTGGACGAGGCAGCGGAATCGGAGGGTCTGGGGAACGGGATGGGAGCGGGTGAGTTGTCCTCTCGGCATGGTGCTGGTGGCAAAAGCCTTCCTCTCCTGTCGACTGTCCCAGCTGAAGCCGTCGGTCAGGGGCTGGCTTTTCGTTTGGAGCTTAGCTGGAAAGCTAAACCAGAGCCCAGATGGCTTCGAAAACCCCCGCGAGGTCCAACCCCAGCGCGGCTCTTGCCATGCACATTCCTGTGCTCTTTCGGCAGGCTGGGGCTGCCCTGCCAAGTGTGATTTCAGAGGAAGCTTGGAAGGAAAGCCCAGCCTCTCTGTCATCCTTTCTTCGGAGGACTTGTGGTGCCTTTGTGACGGGCAGAATAGCCGAGAGAAAGGGATTTCACAGAGCTCGGGGCCGGGCTCCTGCACGTCCTAGGCTGTGTCCTCTTCCTCCATGAGTCACCCATGGAGGAAAATAAGAGACCTTTTTTAGCACAAAGAGGACAAAACAGCAGAAGCTGGCTCTTCAGAGCTGTTCCTCAACTCTCTACAATCGTTTGTTTGCAGATCTGCAGGCACGTTTCATTTCCAGCCCGGAGGTTTAATCCCCACGAGCCCCAGGGACCTGGATTATTTCGGCACCAAACGTGAATGCGTTTCACAAGCAGAATGCTTTGTACGTATATACATATTCAGTGCGCGCAGGTGAGCCAAAAACCACGCGAGTTGGAACCTTAAAATATTCCCTGAAGTTTGTTGGGAGGGCTGGGTGCTCGAGGGTTGCAGGATTTGCCTCCCGAGCCGTAAAACTGCCCGAGGAGCCAAACCTCTCCCGAGAAGGCGATGCTCTGCTGTTGGCTACGTCGCCGCAGCCCAGGGAGGTGAGGAATTGAACGGTGGCTTTCCAAAATGCACAGCAAGCCTTCCCCTCGACACCTCGCGTGGTGCTCTGAGCAATCCCATGCGTGCTCTGAGCGAACGCCGAGCCGCTCGCTGGAAACGTGGCTTCGAATTCAAGCCAGGCTATTAGTGTTGGCCCCCGTTGCTGGTGTTTTGGCTTGGGGTTTTCTTTTTTTTTTTTTTTTTTTTTTTTTTTCCTTAAATCCCTTTAGAAGGTCTGGAGAGATGCCGTCAAGGTTAATTTGTTTGCGATGGAGGAAACGCTTTCACACGGGGGCTAAATGTTGTTGGAAAAGAGCACAATTAATAGCCGCTCACCTCGGCCCGATTAAACTGGCAGCTGGGAGATATCGACCAGCACGTTCACAGCAAACTATCCACCTCTAATTCGCACGGTAAACAAGAGCTCCAGTTCCCTTAACCCTTCCCGTGGCCGTGCAGCCTCATGTCCTTGGGAAGGAGTTCAGTGCCAGGCCAGCCCCAGGCGGGGACCTCGGCGTCCTGCACTCAGCCACCACGTGGCGGGCTTGAAGCAGGTGGGAGTGTTTCGTATAACCCCAAAATGCGGCCCAGTGGGTCATCAGTGACTGCTTTTCATGCTTATTCAGGGCTTAGCAGCTACACAGAGAGCAGTTCTGTGCTTAATCTGGCAGTTGTCCCATGCTGGGTACCCCCCAGCTGGGCTACCCGGCTGTGCTCTCGCAGGGGAGAGGAGCCGGGAGCTGGGCCTCCAGCAGGAGCTGCCTGCCCACGGTCTCAAAGCGCTGTTAAGAAAGAGCAAAGGCCAGGAGATGGAAAAGAAAGGAGCCTCCTGGCTGGCAGCAGAGTTGCCAGCGTGCCTGCACACCTCGCGCCTCGTGCCGTGCCCTGCGCTGCGCGGTTAGGGAACGGCCCTACAGGTGCCTTCGGTCTGGCACTCGGGGGATTTTGGACCCGTTCCCGGGTTTGCTGCGTTTAACAGCTCTGCTGCTGCCGCTTCCACCGCTGCCGGTCATTTTCCCACCCATCTTTTTTTTTTCTTCTGACGTTTGCTTTGTGGGGACAGGCAGCAGGAGAAAGCAGCCAAGCCTCCCAGCCCACCTGTTTGATCGCGCTTTGACCCTCCGAGCAACGAACCAGTTCGGAGGCTGCCCGGAGAAGGGAGGAGGATCAACCGGCCCGACTTCCCAGCTCAGGTGCTTTGTTACTCTCACCAAACACAGGTTCCACGTTAGAGGCCGTGCGTTCTCAGTGCAGACGCTGCCAGGGTGTTGCCAAACAAAACGAATTGCTCTGGGTTGGACCTGGCTTAAATATTCCTAAGGTCACTGCGTTTTGGGGCCTCTGGCTGCTTCACTACGGTTGGGTTTCTGGTTGGATTTTTTTCCTTCCGTGCCCGAGTTAACACAGACCAGGTCTGGCAATACCCAGAGCTCTTTCTCAGCCTCTCAGGGAACAAGAAAGGCTCGAGTGGACTCGACAGGGCACAGGAACAGAGCAGCTTTCCGGAAGGCACCGAGCGCTGCGCAGCCTTGCCCAGGTTTTTGGGCCAAGGGCTTTGTAAAGCAGCTCTTTCCCAAGCCATTCTTCAGAGTGGCATCTCGTGTCACGTTTGTTTTTCTGAAAAGAGGGGCTATTTTTACATTGCCAGACTTCCTGTGAGGTTTCAAACGCCGGCATTTCAGCCTTTTCACAGAGGAGCTGGGAGGGGGGGGGTTGCGGAAGGCTGACGTTAATGACAGCAGCACCAGCTCTTCGTGCCTGCTCCGTTGGGATCGCAGCGGCCGTACAGGGGCCAAACCCACCCGGAATTAATTCCTCGTGGTGGATCTCGGTGCTGCACAGTGCTTCGGGCAGAGATGGGTGTTTGCTTCCTGAATGTCAGATGACAAACTGTTTATCCATGGGGCGGGCGGGAGGCACGGAGGGGAAGTGCCCTCCCCGGTACCTCCGGGAGCCAGAAATAGCTGCCGGCTGCCCCGCTGCCTCCCCGGCCCCCTCGCTCTGCTTCTCCCCCTGGTGCTGCAGCCCTGCTCGCCCCAGATGTGATGCGGTGAGGGCTCCTCACCCCCCCAGGTACCCACACAGAGATATTTCCGCAGATGTTCCTCCTTGTGGCACGTCTCGCCTGGATTTCCATTGTACGTTAGAATTTCAGGCGCTATTCATCACCGTCCTTGGGCAAACAGGCTCCGGCTTCCTGTTTTCCTCGTTACCCTTATTTCTCCAAATATCCTCCCCTAGGTGCTTCCCCCCAACAGCTGCCTTCCAGCCTGCGCTCGCGTCCTTTGTGACTGCTGTTGGGTGGCGTCTCCCCAGGACGCCGATGGTCTCGTACGAAGCGTCCTGCCCCTGACCACGGGCCAGCTGCTCCTCCTCGCAGCCAGGCTTAGGAAACAAGGGTGCTTCAGCAACAAAGGAGCTACAGAACAGCGGCAGATGAAACCTATCCGCCGTAGGTGAGGGGGAGTTAACCCGGTTAACAGCTGGGGAGACAGGCGTAAATCAAAAGTCTTGCAGAAGCGGTGGGAGTCTGGTTGCAGCGTGAGTGCTGCTGTTCTCTCTTTTACACGGTAGGGAGAGTTCTCGTCCCTGAGCTTGCAGGGTGATGGCACGGTCAGGCCTTGGTGTGCTTTCTGCGCTTGGTTTGGAGGCTTTGCTCCGTTCTCTTTGGACACACCCTCGTGTCACAGAAGACACCCCGTTGGCAGGCGTTCCTTCTGCCGTTCCCCAGGGGACTTGACTTCTGCAAGCGATACTTCGGCGTATTTGCAGTTGAATTTTCTTCATTCCAGCCCGGACACGTATGGCTTTTCTTCGCTGGCTGTGCAGTCCCCGAGCCCACTCGTAGCTGACCGCAGCGCTGTTTTGCCTTGCAGAGCTCTCCTGAGGCCCATGGAGATGCCCGGGTGAGCAGTGGGTGTGGTGGCTGGCCTTTTTCACACCTTTTGCTCGTCTTTACCTCTGAGCACAGGGCCAGGGTTGAACAAGAGGCTGGTTTTTTTTTCCATAACCTCTGCTAAATCTTGGTCCTCTCTCCCATATGCTGCCTGACTGACCCGGACAGCCACCTCTCACTGCTCAGGCCGCAGTGCCCCACACCGCTTCCTGGTGGGAAACCTGGCCCTCCTCTGTGGGCTTTGGGACGGGTGGACGTGACCGGGTGTGCAGGAGCTCTGTGGAGCAAGAAGGACAGATGAGCATGGTGTGCATCTCGAAACAGACGTTTACAAGTGCAAGCAAGACTTGCATCGTCGTGCCCTGGAGTATCGCCGTGGTCCATGGGCAGTTTGGGCATCACTGATGCACTGTTCTCCTATAAGTTCGTCTCAGGTTTGTTTCCCTCGAGTTGCTTATAAACACGCTTGGTTACGTTTGTTTTCTGTGTTTGGTGTGTGATTTGAACAAATAAATGGGTACACAGGCAGCTGGGTTGTTACTTTAATGTCTCGGGGCAAAGTGAAATGCTTCCTGGTTTCATTGCCGTTCCTCGACACAATGGAGTCGAAACTCCTCGTTAGTGGGTACATATCCATCCGTGCCACCTCGAGGGTGGATCCCGATTTAAAACTTACGTCCGGAAAAATCGGGGGGAGTTTATTCGTAGTAAATGACGCCGTGGAAGATGTAGGTAAATCATCCAGCAGGTAGGGTAGCGGATCTGAGAGAAAATAAGGAAGAAGGTTCTGCAGTTCCCGAAGCCATTGCGTTACTCCTGCTTGTTTTACCCGTCTGTACCCCAGCGGACACCACTGATCTCTCCTCTGCCGTGGGCAGCATGTGTTTCACAGCAATGAGGGGAGAGCAGCTTTGGCTTTCATGTCTCATCGTGTGCATGCCTTTCCCCCTTCTCTGTCTTGCAGGCTCGGTGTCCCTGATATTATGGCAGAAAGTGTTCAGCGCGCAGAACTATTACAAATGTAGCTCAGATGGTGCTGATGGGAGGATGACATCTCCTGAATAATTTATTTTCACCGAGAAGATTTGTAACGCTTAAGTATTAGCAGAACTCTCCCTTTTAACTCTTTAGGGGGTGGCTGCTTCTTGGGATCCTGGTTTGCACCGTCACAGCCCGAATACTTCAAACATCTCGAGCCAAGAGTAGGTGCAAGTGATGTCTAGGTGGGCAAAAGAGGCTTGGAGGAGGGTTAGGTGTGCCAGAAGGAAGGCAGCAGTGGCCCTGCCGTTGATTCCTGGTGTACATTCAGTGGAAGCTTTGTGCAGGGGACGTCCTTGCGCACGAGCACGCAAGCCAAATTTCCAAGCTCAGCCTGGCACCAGTCCAGTAACGAGGCAGAGATCAGCTCCAGGGGGTTTTATCAGTTTTACTTTTGGCACTGGTGCTAGAATGGTCAAGATCATTTTTATGACGATTATCTGAGAGGTCTCTTCCTCCCTCTTTGTTTACGCACAAGACATCAAGTCCTGCTGTCGGCTCCTTCCCAAAGGGGCTCGGGGCTGATTCACAGCTCCTCCCTCCTGCTCCTCCATTCTTCATCTTATTGCCAGTCTCGTCGCTTGGCTGGCGATCTCATTGCCTGTCGGTAATTCCCCCGGTACCTCCCAGAACTGGGTTTAACAGCTCACGTAAGACACACCGAAGCACACAAACTCAGTCCCGGGGAGAGGGAACCGGAGGACAGCACCCGTGTGATTGCTGTTGCACAGATGCCGCCCCGTGACATGCAAGGTGAAGTTCTGGAGCTCTTGAAGTCGGTGCCAAAACCCGCGTGTGACTCCCAGCTGGTCGGGGCATCGTCCCAAACAGACTCGGTGACTGACTCCGATCCGCGGTCCCTGCTCGGGCTTGGCCACCGCTTCGTCTGTCGCTCCGCATCTCAGCCTCACTTCATCTGGAAAGGGCTGGAAGCACCTCGCTCTTCTGTGCCTGGCTTTTTTTTTTTTCAGGGTGCTTACAGAAAGGAGCCAAGTAATGGTTTTAGAGCTGGGGAAACAGACAGAAAGGTGAAATGACCTACCTGAGGTCGCGCACCTGGCCACTGCCAGAGGCAGGGGTTAGTGCTGCATCTCCTCCCGTCCTTCCTAGCTGTTCTCATAAACCCTAGTAACAAAATAATGAATGAAATACTGCTTCGTACCAGGAAAAGTGAGATTTGGAGTCGCATCACCCTCCAGGTCAGCGTGGCTTGGTGGAAATGCTGGAGGTAATGACCACCAGTATCTTTGCATAACTAAATACCAAAAAGTAACCTCTGAATTATAGAGCCAGGAACTGGCAGAGAAGAGCCTGAGCCGTTAGGTCAGGTTCATCTTCATCTACCACCAGGCCCAGCAAAGACTTGTGTTCTGAATAGCCATATCCTATAAATTAGTCCAGTATTTTTTTTTCCTATCGAAATGAGTTGTCTCCTTATGTATCATTTCAAAGAAAGATACTTGAACATGGATTTTCTTCATATACTGATGAAAGCAGGCATAGCAAATGAGTAAATCAGTGCTGGTGCCTGTACGTGTCTGGGTATGGGTGGTTTTGGGGTGATGCTGGCATCCAGGCACTGCATTGTAGGCTGAGACTGACCGACTTTTCCATCTCTGTTTAGGTGGGGACTGATAGAGCTCTCCAGCCTGGGGCAAATTTTCCTCAATTCTCATCTCCTCGTGCATTAGCAATTGCTTTCAGATGTTTAAGACTCAACAGCAGCTTCCAAAGTCTGTATTGCCTTCCGAGGAAACGCTCCTAATTACTTTGGGTTTAGATGCCAGATGCGTGGCTAAACGAAGCCCGATGGTTAAGGTTTGGTCTGGGGCAGATCGTGAGTCCATTCCCAGAGCTGGTGCCTGCGTTGTGCTCCCGGCGGTGACCACGTTGTGCTGGCTTTGTCTGGGAAAATGCAGACAGGAGATGGCAGAGGACATCCATCCTTCACCGCAGGGCTTTCGTGTTGCACGAGGGGTGGCTGGCGGCACTGTTTTACCTTGGGCAGTTAAATCGTAACAGCAGAAGCAGATTATTTACTAACAAATTGGCACACACACAGAAACAGCAGTCTTAAATGAGGTTAATCTTGTCTCCGTTTCCTGCCACGGCTACAGGTGATTTTCGTGGTGTTTTGTTCTCTGCTCTCTCAGGGTTTTGACTACTCATTTCTGCGACTCTTCAGGCAGGGATTTTACAGCCTGGCGTATCAGGTACGTATAAGAAATGACTGGCTGAGTAAGAGGTTTCTTGGTTCCAACCAGAAAAATACTAAAAAGTCTCCAGAAAGGGGCTTTTGTGAAGAGAGGCTCCTGCGTGCCATAAAGGCAACCAGAGGGGTCTCTGAGCGAGATTCAAAAGCTCTTGCTGTGTGCAGAAGTAAACTGGAAATGGGCCTTCCTCGTGGCTTTTAAGGCTTTGTGCTGTAATGCACACGAAATACAAGAGCACGTTTGCAGCTGTCAGCTCCCGTTAAGGATTTAGAGCTCGGAGCAGTCTCGGAGTGTCCTGAAGTTGTCAGACCCAGGCCTGGTCCTTGCAGCACGGCCCCTGGGTGGCTGCTGGTGGCGGCGAGCGGTGTCACGGCACTGCTCCACCTCCTGGCTCCTGCCTCCGACGGGTTTGGCAGAGGTGGTGGAGGAACAAACGGGGTGAAGTGAGGATTGCACCGCCGAGGCCGGGAGGTGAGGGAGAGCCGTGCTCTGCTGCAAAACCGAGAGGAGAGGGTTATGAAATGAGCATGCCTGTGAATTCCAGATGCGAGCCATATGACCGCAGAGCCCGTCCCTTTGTCCTCATCTAAATCGACTCTTTCCTAAGCCCCGTCAGCATCTGCCTGCCCGGGCTGCTGGGTTGTCCCTGCGCTGAAGCACACGCACGGTGTCCACCTTGTGCCGTGAGGAGAAGGGCTTTTGAAAAAACACGGTGCAACGATGAAGTGTGTGCTTAGGCTGAGGTGCCACGGTTGATACAAGCATTACAAAGTGTCTCTGGCCACTGTCCTGTACCGCAGCTGCCTCGTGTTTCCTCTCTTCTAACCTGAAGACAGCTGTTAATCTGATCAGAGTGGCTTTTGTCCTATTCCCAGGGAAAGGAAAAAAAAATGAAGAAAAAGGAACCGTGTGCTTTTAAAGGTGGGAATTTATTTAGCGCAGCAGCGCTAAATGTATCGGTATCGGCTGGAGCTGAGTTGGTCAGGATATGCTGTTCTAGCAGCACTTCCAGCACAGAAAGAGGTAGGTCTGCCGCTGAGTAGTTTGGGGTTTTGTTTGGAAGCAGGGAAGTGTCCCCTCGTGTAGGGACAGCGGGAGCAGGAACGCGGCTACGTTTTGGGAGTCTGCCTTTCCGTTGTTGGGCCGAGCCTGCGAGAGGCGTTCAGACGCGTGTTGTCTTTCAGAGGACGATCGAGTTACACGCCTCGAGCTTTGCCGTAGTAGCAGAGGAAGGGAGAGCACAAAGGTTATGGAAAACAAAACATTCATTTTCTTGACCAGCTGCGTTACAAGCGAAGTGCAGCTGACTTATACCCGTGGCGTACTGTCCGTAAATCAAGCCTGCTCTCCTGCAATGCATTTAATGAGAACTATTAAACGATTTCATGATGCGCTCATCATTACCGTCTGATAAAAACCAGCGCTGCCTGCGAGGACCAGGACTTTCCACTTGCAGCTTTTTATACTTGGGGCAGGACGGACGGAGGGGGGGGGAAACAAAGCCCTCGGCAGCGTCAGACGTGTTCTGCAGACGTCTCTCCGGGTACATTGCGGCTGGCAGGATCGATCGTTCCCTTACACCGAGCTCGGATTCTTTCAGCTCTTAATTAGGGAGATGGGCCGGTGACGTGAATGGCCGTTCGGGTTTATGGAATACCTTTCGTGTAGAAAATGCCTGGTTCTCATCTCGCTTCCAGCCGCCGCCGTAACTCACAGAACAGCTCGCTGCGGTCGCTGCGGGTCCCCGGGGGCGAGCGGGGCTGGAACCCAGCCCGAGGTGCACAAAGGCACCGAGGAGCTGCAGGGCTCTGCAGGGCCGTGCACGGCCTCTGCTCCTGCAAAACAGGATGCGCTGGCAATTAATCCAGCGGGACGGACCCCGACGCAGCGCCAGGGACCCATCCTCGGGCATGTCCCGTGCTCAGCTTTGATTTATTCCAGCTGCAGGCTCACGGTCACGAAGGGGGCAGCGGGGCGAGCAGCCCCTTCCCCACGGTCACCGCCAGCCCTAGCGGGACGGCTCGCAGCATCCCCGGCCCCCTGGGTCCCAGCCAGATTTCCAGCCCGGAGGAGCCGGAGCCAATTGCAGAGCGAAGCCCTGGAAGGACTCCTTTGTTCAGGGCACGGGAGTGTTAAAATCACAGGGATGGCTAATTGATGTGAGAAGGCTTTACAGGAAGCAATGGGGAGGGCATTGCTGCCCAGGGGCTCGCCCCTCTCCAAGTGTTTAATTGCTGCCTTGGGCAGCTCCCATTATCCGGCGCTCTCTGTCTCTGTCAGTACCACTGGAGAGGCTCATGCTTTGTAACAAAGATGTTTATCTTGCCCAAATTTGTGGGAAGCTGCTGTCATTTCGTACCGCAGAGCCTTAGTGGCGTAAACGGTCGCTGTTACTGAGCTTCGAGCTGAATGAGGGCTGGAAGGAGGCCGTCCTGGGGAAAGCAGTGGGGATTTGGACCTAAACAGCACCTCCCAGATTTAGGGTGGTGACAGTGGGGTCCAAACGCTGCCTCGCATTGCTGCCTCTCTTCAGCTGGTAATTTTTCCTGCCCGCTCAAGCCACCTGCCCCATTACCCCAAGCGAGGCTGGTGTTGCCAGTCTGCGAAGCCTGCATCTGCCGGCACTTCGGGGCATCAGCGCTCTGCTGAGGTCTGTGGGGCAGCGTAAAGAGCCTTTTGTTCCTCCTGGGAAGCAATGAGAAGTGATGCCCACTGGGTCCTTAGCATAAATGTGTCAACAGGCTGCAGTCAGCCAAAGAGAGGAGGTGTCTGCAGAGAGGGGGCTGAATTAAGACGGCCAGGCGGGCGCCGGGCTTGCAGCTGAGGACGTCGCAGAGCTGGGACCTCCCCGGGCACCACGCGGTCCCCGGTGGCAGCTCACCAACAAAAACAACAACAAAACCCCCAAGCCCTCAATACAAGCCGTGCGATTACTTGTGGCTGTGACCACCCAGAAATATCGTGTTCTCCTAAGCCTGCATAGGCTGGACATGCTCTTAGGATTGCACCGTTGTGGTAGTTAAAGGTCTATCAGCATTCCCGTTACAACCCGCAATTTTCATGGTAGTGATTTTACCCAAAACGTGCACCCTGGGCAGAAAAATACACGTGGGTTCCCAGCTCCAGTTCCCAGACACCAATTCCTATGATACAGCTAAAGGTCTTTTACTTTCTTCATCCATAAAATAAAAATAAAAATACAGACTACGAGCGTAGGTCCCCTACAAGGGACTGCAACGAATGCCTCCACCACCGGGGTGCTTGCTTGCACGGACAGATGCAGTTCTCCTCACCGTGCCATCAGGAGTTTGACAGGAGCTCCCTCCGCACACCAAACCCTGCGGGGTTTCCTATCCAAAGTTACAGGTGTTATGACTTTAACTTCAATTCTGTACATCTCCACAAGGGGAGGATTGAAAACGACCTCGCGAAGTGTAATTGAAGTGAAGGGTATGTGGGCGGCCGCTGCTCGGTGTGTGGGTTTGAGGATTTGCACAGCCTGTGGATTTTAGCCTCGTTTCTTGGGAGCCGAATCAATATTTTGTTAGGTCTCACGGCGGAGATACGCCTGGGCAGTCAGCACTTTCTGTTCACGTTGGGATTCTTCAGCCTTGCCTGGTCTGAGCTGGTGATATTCCGTGGGATTTGCTCGGTCCTGCGACCCATAAAATTATTTCACGTCTGATTTTATAGAGCAGCGAAGCTGCTCGTACCGACCTCGTGGGAGCCCCTGGACAGAGCTGCACGTGTGGTTTGGGGTCACTCGGTGCAAACAGTAATGAAAAGAAATGGCAAGTGAAAACTTCTGCGTGTGTATTTGGGGGTGGGAATTGTTCGGCTGCCAACAAAGAGCGATGCTGGATCCAGCCCGCCTGCCTGCGGTGCGTTCGGTCACCGCCGGGCATCTTTCACCCCTCCTGGCTGGTTTCTGAACTCAGTTACAAAACCTGCAGAGGATCGCACACGTAATCAGCTCCTCAACCAGCCCGTACCGAATGGGTGAGGTTCTGAAATGTTCGCTGCCTTCTCAAAATGTGCCCATTTCTGTGAACTTTGGGCAACTCGGAGCTGCCCCTCGGTTTCCACCCCAGTGAGCGTGTGAAATGGGAGCGAGGTGCACGAGCAGGTCTGGAAGGAGGTTTTCCGTGAGCTGCAGGTAATAATTTATGGTGGGAAAGCAACAGGCAATTAAACCCCTTACACCGCCGAGCATTAATGTTTGGTGCTGTAAGTTAGGGCATTTCCTTTCATGTTTCGCTTAATGAAGCTGAAGTCTCTCTCCCTATGATCTACGAAGTCCTTTCCACGCAAGGGCTTGAGTGGTCTGCTTCAGACATGTCTGTAGTTCGCAGTTATGCCCACATACCGCACACAGCCTACGTTTCAAGCTGCTGCTTAATTGCAGGCTGGGAAAAAGCAGCACAAAGGATTGATCAGCCCTCCCCAGATCGCTCTGTGCCGCCGTGAACGCCGTTTGAAAAGGATCGAGTATTCTATTTATTACTTCATAGACAAATATCTCCACCCTAAGATGCCTCGCAAGAATTTAGCAATATGTGCCGAGTGTGTAGTCCTCTTGGCTGTTCCACCTCCAGTACAAAGTAATCCTTTGAAGTATTTGAAGTAGCAGATTTTCTCAAAGGTATCGAGCACGCTATGTAAATAAATTTCATTTCAAGCTGGGTCGGGTTACAGAAGCAACTTGTCCGCAGCTCAAACCAGTATTCTGGGCCTTTCGTTCTCCAGAGGATTACTCTTCGCTTGAAACTGAGGCAAAGGGAAGAAACTAGTCTCAACAGAGATGCTTAGATAAAAGCAAGAACTGCTGATACCGAGGAGAAGCAGTCTCAAAGCCATTGTCCGTTTTATTATTTATTATTATTCCTGTTTTAAAAGCGTACGGCTCTTTTACTGGTTAGTATTTAAGGAATGCAGCAAGTTTGGTCCGATCCAAAGAAATGCCTCCTGCCATCCCTAAGCTGGGGAGGTGCAACCTGAGCTGCTGCCATACCCTCGGTAGTGCTGGCTTTGGGGCCAGCAGGAGGAATGCAGTTCTGTGCGGGCTTCCCATTGCTGCTCTGCACAGGATCGCACCGTTTGCTGCCCTTCCCAGGAGCTTGCTGCCCACACTCAGCTCAGAGGCTGCGGGCACACAGCTTTTTGGAGCAGCCAGGGCAGAGGCTACAGAGAGTCCGGGATAATCCATGGAAAATTGGGATTTACCTGTAGAATTGGGGGTAGGTAAAGAACGGTCTTGTGTTCTTCTGACCAATTTAATTTAACTCTTTTTAAGAAGATAATCAACAAACAAATGGAAATGTGAAAAAATGGATTGTGGAGCAAATTCATTATTTAACAGAAGAAAACTCTATTACCATAGAAGCGCAACATCAAGTGAAGGCTTCCTTGCTGGAGACGCAGAAAAGGAATGCTCCTTCATCCAAAAGTTCCCTGCCCTTAATCCAGGAGGCGCTGCGTGCAGCCATCAACAGGCTTGCAGATACTGGGAAAAAACTTCCTAGGCAGATAAAGTCTCAGCCCCTCAGCACCGTGGAAGTGGAAGCAAAGGCAGGCAGACACTGAGAGCGTGCAGCCATCCAAAGAGGAGATTATGAACATCTAATTTACAGAGTGATGTAAGCAAATGAGCCGGAATATATTGGCATAGCTGCAGCAAAGTTTACTCTTTAAAAGGGTCAGCGGTTTCTGAGAAGCATCCCCACATTAATTTGGAGGGCTGTACATGCTCGGGATGCTGTGAGCCGTTTCAGAAGGGATACATAATGCTGTATAGGTGTGTGTATGAAAGAGGAGCATGCGTAAGCAATACCCAAAACTTGGGCTGAACACTCACCAGTTAGTTCAAGAACTTTCTCCCCTCTGTTACATCAGTTAAAAGCGTGAGCGTGTTCAGAGACAGGTGGGTTTCTGACATCCTTGAGCGCAGTGAGCTGGGTGTAACATTCCTTCCCCAAGTGTAAACCCCAGGTGCCTGATCCTGCTGACTCCCAGGCACCTCTCCATCCCTCAGAGTGTCTTTGGGGCGCTCAGAAGCAGGACTGTGCAGAGATCGCTCAGCTTGGTGCGTGTTGTGTCCTTCCTTTGGGGTCATCACGTTCCTGCTCACCATGTGCTCTCCCAGCCATCACAGGCTAATGAAGCCAAACGCTCTTTGAAAGATGTAACCCTACAAAGACGTGTCTCCTGTGCAGGGCGCTGAGCCTTCCCCTCGATCTGTGGGCAGGGAGGAGAGAGGTCAGACAGAGCCCACGGCAGGGCTGCGCTCACTCCCTGCTGCGTGACCGCCTGCTCGCCTCGTCCAGGCTGATCGGTTTTGCAGCCAAAGACCTGGAGCATGCCTTAATTTTCCAGCTTAAGTGCTTTTTTGGCTTCTCACTTGAAGAAAGTTTAGAAGCGGTGAGGTGCTGGCTCCTCACACGTGAGCAGTTTGGCTGCTGCTGTGCTGGAGGAGGAGGAGGGATTGCACACGTGCCTGCCCTGTCTTCTGCAGTTCTTGGGAGCTGCATGGATATTCTCATGGTCCCATTTCAGATGAGGACTGTGTGAATTAGCGAGCACCATACGATGAGAAATGCTGCTGTCCTGAGGGTAGCTCAGATTCTGGTTTGGTGAGAAGCAGTCTTTTAATGCTTCATCTTTGAGCGTGTCTGATTCAGAGGGCTGCGACTTAGACCTAATGCTTAACTTTCTCCAAACAGTATTCCAAATCTTAAACAAGACTTCTTTCTCTTGCAATCTGCAAAGCTCCCCTTGCGAGTACCTGGGTCTACCAGGTTCTGTGACTTTAATCCCCCTGGGATGCTCTGCAAATGCAGGAGCCAGCATTTTACACCTTTAATAGGGATTATGTGAACAATGTGTTAAAGGAAATCAGGGAAACATTCTCCTAGGTTAAGGTCTTTAAAAGCACCTAGCAGTAAGATGCTGAGCCTCCAGTTCAGCCCCCGAAATCAGTCATTCCCACTCCTGTGTCACATTAAGTTCCTTTACTGGCTGAGGCACCGGCTGCGTTTCAGACGCACATCTGTTTGTGTGTGTGCACAAGGAACTGTTTGTGTCCACATTCTTTCTTGGGGGCGTTTAAAATGATTTTCTACTGAATTGAGTAAGGTCACTTGGCAGAGCCGCTCGGGTCATCAATAATTAAACCGAGCAGGCAAAGCCGAGTCTCCCGGTGCTTGCAAACACCCCGTTAGGCCGTGTCGTTTGGCAGAGCAGGGGCAGCTCTGCGATTTTCTCAGCAAACAGCAATCGTTCCTTTTACTTCTGAGGGGGAGAGGGAGGCTTGCTTTTATTGCAAACATCTGGGCGGTGCTTGCGCTGGGGCACGAGGTGCACCCACACGCAGTGCCTGGTCCCACAGCTCACCCCCACTGGGGGCAGGGGCCGTTCCCCTGCACAGCCGTGCCTGGCATCGATGGTTCGTTCCCCCCCCACGTGCTGGCAGGCTGCAGCACCACCAGAGAGAGGATTTATGTGGGTTAACTTGGTCTGAAAGTTAGGCAGCGGTTAAGACCAGCTTTTTTACACCTAACTAGCTGTCGAAGAACTTGTTCTCAGGTACGGGCTTGTGATCGCTATTAAGTAGAGGCAGCAGGAAAAAATCTGCTCTGCCAGAGGATTTTTCCTATCCAGACTTGGTGTCTGGGAAGATGGGATGAACACGGGATGTTTGCCCTCGGAGGAGCCCCGCTGTCACGAGGAGGAGACTGCTGAAGAGGTTCCCTTGAGCAGCCCGGGCACGGCACCTTGCTTTTAGACAGGCAAAGCCGGGGACACTGCGTCTGGGCCAGCATGGTGGGGAAAACCCAGGGGGCAGAGGAGTGAAGGTGCACCGCTACGGGGGCTTCCTGTTCCCATTCCCATTCCCATTCCCACTCCAGGGACTAGGCAAAACTCTAGACACGCTCACACAACCCCTGCTTACTGGCAGCCCCGGGGTTTAGTGCAGTACTCTGTATGGTTTAGCAAGCCTGGCTGCTTTTTGGTGTCCCTTAGTACAACTGCAGCGATGCTCTGGTGGGGGCAGTGGAGTTAAACTCAGAGCAGTAAACCTCTGCTTCCATTTACCGCACCCCGGAGATGTCACCGCCAGGGACGGGTGCGCAAGTCATGGAGTCATTGAGGGTTTGTGGAGTCACTCAAGTGGTGGGAGAAGTCAGTTGTGTATGTTGCTACATCTGTATATGTCCCATACAGCCCATACAAAGACTTTCAAAACTTCTAATCCCCAAAGCTCGTAATCTTGCACGTTCACATGTGCTGTATTTCCTGAGAGAGAAAATAAAGAGGGATGGGTGGGGGAATACGGCTGCCTCCGTCATCCGCTTCCTCGCTGTGTATTCCGAGGCTGGTTGGTACCGTGTATTGTACAGAAGTGCCAGGGGACTGGGGTTATTCAAGGGATAATTTACAACTGGTGTGCACAGAGGTCGTGCCTGTAAAGAGAAGTATTGGTAAGAGCTGTGTTGACCAAAGCTCAGTGCAGTGCTCACTGGCAGCCTTCAGTCTGTGATCTGCCCTGGTCTCCTCTGCTCCTCGTGCCTCTTCTTCTCAGCATCCCTCTGGCAAAGGTGTTCAGGCACCGCCCCAGCTCTTCTGCACCAGCATCGCTGCCTGCCCTCAGCTGCAGAAAATAAAAACAAGATCTAGGTAATGTTCCTAGCATTAGCCAAGCTTTTTTTTAATATTTTTTTTTTCAGGAAGATAACTCCCTATCCACTCCATCTCGGTATTTCCCTGCTGTCGAGGTGCATCGCCTGGAGAAGTGTTGTACCTAAGCCGGTTCCTTCTGTTGGGTTAAAACTGTAGCAGTTGAACTTAAATGGGACCAATTAAGAGGCAAGCCCACAGACTTCCCTCAGATGTTAGCAAACAATTTGGCTGGTAATTTCTACCTGTTTGTGGATGCTTGAATTTAAACGAGTTGCAATTAAACACAATTAGCTTTGTGCACTCTTCTGGGAGGCAAGAGAAGAACGGTGGAGGTTGCTGGGTGTCTCTGGCAGGGGTTTGCTCTCCTGGAGCTCTGCAGGCAGGGTGACCAGGAGGGGATGGCACAGCAAGGTGCTTTCCAGGAGCCACCAACTCCTGCAGCAAAGTGGGAGGCGTCCTTGGCTCCACGGCTTATGGTTAGGACTTTTTGTTGAAGGTGCCCACCTCTACGAGCAAAATCATCATCCTAAATGACAAAAGAAGGTGTTAGCTTCTTCTCAAAGCCATTGCAGCAGCTCTCCAAAATCTGGTGTTTCAACCAGAAAATCCTCTCTTTCTGTTCTGGGGGATGTCTGGGTGTGACATGAGATATGAGGGTCGGGGCACAAAGTTTCGTCAAGTTTTAGGACCTGATCCAGCACGGGATGCGTTTAATCAGGTGCCTTTGTGGCAGGTTTGTCTCATCGTAGCATCAGGAAACGTGCTGTACAGGCATTCATCAGCTGCACGGTGGTGTGCTGTCAGTCATTGTGATTTATCTGGCTGTTCGGTGCTGAGCTGATTAAATTGCTTGTTCAGTGAAAGCGAGACTTTCACTCGTAGCCCTGACTGAAGTTATTGCATCTGTCCAAAGAAACCAGCAGAGGTTAACAGTGTCTGTTTACATTCCTCATAAAGAAAATCTTGTTAAACTCTGTCTCACATATTTTACAGCCGTGGTAACAGCCCCTGAAGAATACATTGTCAGGAGGAATGGTTTTAATCTTTTTTATCTAATTTTATGCAGCGGGAGTGTATTCTGCTTAATTGGGGAGTTAGCAGGAATTCTGTGTTGTGACACAAAGAGATCCCTTGTACAAACACAGGGAGATTTGGGGGGATGATTTCTTGCTCGCTCTCACAGAAAGCTGTGCTGCTGAAAAGGTCAGCGATCGTGGGACATGCAGTGTTACAGATCAGGTCTGCCAAATTACTGCAGCTTTGTACGCTGGAATGCAAGCTCATTTGTCTCTTTCAAATTAAATTCTGTGCCTTGCTTTGGCCCTGCCTGTTGTTTTTCCTACCCATCCCTATTCTTAAAGAACTATGCAAAAGCTAATTTTTGTCTGTGATACTAATGGTGCGTTGATCGATTCCCAGCTGCTTGTCTCCGAAGTCAAGTTTCTGCAGGTCTCGGGTTGATCTGAGCGGTGTAGCTGCTTTCACCCCTGTGGCCGTGACCATCCGTGTCACCCACCTCCGTTTAGACTTTCATCCACTAAACCTTTCCTATTTTGTCCACACAGTAATCCAGCTGTTTCCTTTTTGTTCTCCCTATGTTTTGTTGGAAACGAGCGTACATGAGGCATGCGGAAAGCCATTCCGGCCGGTACGTGGAGTTTCCTTGTGCCGCATTTCGTGCGTGCTCGGTGTGCAGACTGAGCACACCCCCGTGCTCCCGTCGCGGCGTTTGGCTCGCAGCCCCGCAGGACACCTCAGGACCCAGCGGGCCAGGTTTGCCTCACAGACACGCTGCAGCTCAGTTCCCTTTTGCAGACATGGTCCCCCTGATGGGGCTGCTCAGGGTGGGCTGTCAGTGATGCCTGATGCCCACCCTGACCCATGGACTTGGTATTGGTCCCCACATCCCCGCTCTCTTTGGCATGTCTTTGTAGCTTCATTCTCTTTCTGGACTCCTAGTAGCTCTTGCAAAGGGACATGCAAGCCAGATCCCTCCATCCATAACAGACACCCTGTTATATCTCCGTTATACCATCGCAGCTGCTACAGGGCACAGAAGATTACAGAGCAGGTCAGGGCAATTCAAGACCCTCCTGATAGCTGCTGGGCCTACACAGGGCAGGTAGCTTGTCAGAGCAGACCTGTCCAAGTGGAAATGTCACCCACGCAGTAAGTGAACCTTCTGGTTCTTACAGAAGCTGATTTTTCCCTGCCTCTTGTGATCTGGGATGTGGTTTTGTGCTTCACCAGGAGGAAGCCATCTCTACCTGCTAGTCCATAGCCCTGATACCATGCTAGAGCTTTCGGTACCGAGTGGCCGAGTGAAGAGTTAAAATCGCGGCGCCAGCTTTCTGCAGCAGCCTGCTCCTGCTGTTCCCTTGATGTCTCCCATGGAAGCATTGATCTGAACTAACCAGTTTAGTATGGGCGGAGGAGCTGGCTCGGAGCACATGGGGCTATAGATAGCTGCTGAGCTTCTGCAGCACTGACAGTGACAAATGGTCCTGGGGACAGGAGGGTGTTCAGTCTCCTCCCGAAGGTGCCTTGATGGACGTGAGTAAATACAAGGTCTCCAGACCTCTTTCCATGTTGCACCAAGCTAAAGATACTTTGATATTTCATGTGTTGTAGTGTACTGATCATTTTGGGCTGCATTTTCTTTCTAAGAATGTATTCCGCCTTTCTCCACGCTCTGAGGAGCAGACACAGGTTGTGTGTGCCCAAATCCCATAGATTTAGTCCACTACAGTGCTCCACTGTTGCATTTTCACCTCCAGGTGCAGGGGGTGACAGCGTCCTACCTGCAGCACCTCTGGCACCATGAGGGCTTGGTCAGGCAGGTGGCACTACGGTCCCACCCAGATGGGTGTCTGACCTTGGTGAGGAGACGGCGTGCTCCTCACCAGGCCTTGGCAGAAGTCTTCTCCTGAAGAAGGAGGCTGCCTCAAAGACCTGAAACTGCCCAGTCAGAACAGGTTTTCTCTCTGCAGTAGGATGACCGCACAGCCCTGACCCAGGAAAGCCACCCTGGATTTCGGGCGGTGCCTGTGCTAGGCAGCTTCTTTCCCTGACTGTCTCCTCTACCAGCAGGGTAGCCGCATAGTGGCCATGCAAAAATCCAGTGCCAAAAATTCATCTCACAGACAGAGCAGGGGGCTGTCATGACCAGCCCGGGCTGCAAAATGTCCCACGTGTGTGTGCCTAGGCCGCGGCGCTAAATCACTCCAAGGAGCCCAGGCTTCACTGAAGAGAGGGTTTCCCAAGGCTGTAGTTGATTTTTCACAGGCGAGTTTGTGCACTGGCCAAGGTTGCTGACAGCTCAATATTCAGCTAAAGAATATAATTTTCTGTCAGTTTGATTTATGTTCTCTGCAACCGGAGTCCTGTGTAAAACAAAACCAGAAGGCGTTTATCTTCATGTTAGCTCAATCTGAGTTTATTCTTCAATTTACTTAGCAGATTAAATATTTTTTTAGGTTTTTGTGTTTCTGGAATATGAAAGAGAAAAGTGCTCAATGATAACCTTCACTGTCAGTTTTGCGACCTGCCGTTGTGATGCCTGTCCTAGTGCCGTTTGCCTTTTCATAAAGGCAAAATAAGCAATTGTCACTGAACGAGGAACCAAGCTGAAGCTGGGGGAGAAAGATCGGCCCTTGGTGAAGTTCCTGCCTGGCCCTGTCCAGCAAGGCCCATCCAGAAGACACGCTGAGCCCGGCAGGGCTCGTCCTCCAGCCGCTCGGTGCCCATGGCCCAGGCCCTGGCCCGGTTTCCTGTCACAGCCCTCTGCTGCCCCATTTCTGACAGGCCTCGGGCTCGTTTGTCTGCTTGTGTCTCAAAAAAAACCAAAAAACAGCGTTGTTTCTTGGCTGTGTATTGCAGTTGTGAGTTACAAAGCATTCTGCAAGACAAAGGCCGTGGCCACAAGAAACGGCTCCTGGGGTAGCACTGAGAGGAAGACGAGCTCCTCGGCTCGGCCTCAGGAGGGACAGGAGAGCGGGGAACTTTGTTGTATTTCAGGGCTCTGCCTTCCTATGGAGCACAGGCCAGTTGATTTATTGCATTCCCCCCCTTAGCAGAGACAAGCAGATGTAATCTAAGGCACATGAAGTGCCTCAAAAGTCTAACTCCCAAACGTGCCGTGGGTCGAAATGAAATCAATGTGCCGTCCCCGGTGTGAGGACAGCGCCGTGTCCCATGGCCGGTCCCACCACAGCGGGACCCTTGTTCAGCCAGGCCGTGCAGGTGACCACCGGGCTGTGCCTGCACCCCTCTGCCCTCATGGGAGACATCGGCTTCACAGGGCTGCCGAGGCCCCTCGCTCCTTGTGGGCAAGCCCCTAACACTATTAAAAATACCGAAACTCTTGTGTTGTGTGAGAAGCCGGCTGTCTGTCTGCAGCACGGGTAGCACAAGAGTAGGCCGGGGTAACCCTGCAGCTGTAGCCCGGCAGGGTTTGGGGCTGCAACGCAGAAGAGCAGGCGTCACTTTAGGTATATATTAGGTATATACTAGGTGTATATTAGGTGTATATTAGGTGTATGTTAGGTGTATATTAGGAATAACGGGTGCAGCGGGTGGCAGTGCAGCCCACGTCCGGAGCAGGATGCTGCTGGGCTGGAGGGGGTACCGGTGGGCTGGCTGCAGTCCTCTGGGGTGGCCACGGTGTGCCTGCCACTGGGACCACCTGCAAGCTGCTGGGCCTGAATCTGCAGCCAACTTGTCAGAAGTGTGGTAGCACCTGAGCCTCACTTCCCAGTTCGCTCTGGTCTGGTACATGTGCATACACCCAGCCCTTTCACAGCACACGAGCGTATGCAGCGCGTCTCCTTGCTCACCAGCATTTAGGAGCTGAGTTCTGGGTGGATTTCTGTATCGTTAGCACAGATACCAACTGCAAAGTCCTGTTAATAGATCAAAGAGTGCAGAGTAATTGAAAAATTCTTGGAGCTTTCCTTTCAAGCAGGTCTTAAAATGTCCCTTTAACATACAAGCAAGGAAAGAAACATTTTGCAGGGTGTAGAATGAAAAGAAGTTTTGTTCATAACTTGTTCTTTGGATCCCCACTCAAATTAAGGATTATTGCCAAGAATTGAGTATTTTACCATACCCCAAATTTCTGTATTCATAAAAGACTCTTGGTTAAATCAGGGAGTGAGTAATAATTGGCACATGAAATTTGTGTATATACTGGATTTTTACTCTGTTTATATTTTAAGTTTTTGAGTTTTTGTTGTTTTTTTTTTTTTTTTCCATTGCATTTTATAATTTGCTTTACCTTCAGCGATCTAAATTCTTCCTTGGTTGGGGAAAATCTAAAAATCATCATAATTACTGCTCATATTGCACCCTAGACTTGTAACAAGATAGAACTTGGGGAATTAAATGAACCTTCCACCTCTTAAATAAAATGCTTTCACAGCGGCCAGCACCAAAATCTGCCTCCCTGTGTCGGACTCCACTTTGTAGGTGTCACAAAGAAGCCTGGACAGCAGGGGCTTTTCTACTTCCTGGCTGTAACTTCCCAGCAAGCAAAATCTGGAGCAGCCTGGGCTCCCGAGAGAGGCTCTGCCTTTGTGAGAAGCTCGTGGAGACAGGAATGAGGAGCGCAGCTGAGAAATGAGCAGAAAGGAAACAGCCCTGGGGAGCTTTAGTGCTGGAACTGAAGGAATAACTTGGTACTTGTACAGACAAGTGCTCAACAAATTCTGCA
Organism: Stictonetta naevosa; assembly: GCA_011074415.1. Lineage (NCBI taxonomy): Eukaryota > Metazoa > Chordata > Aves > Anseriformes > Anatidae > Stictonetta > Stictonetta naevosa. The sequence continues at coordinate 33,152,985 of CM021702.1, forward strand.
AATCGTTAATAATAATAATAATAATCTCTGCTCCCATGCATCCTATGGGAAACGTGTCTTCCTCGCTGAGAAAACGGCCCTTGCTAAATAAAGTTTTGCCCTTTACAGGAACCAAGAGAGATAGGAGCTGGACACGAGGGCTCTCCTCTCTTTCCCAGAGGAAAGCCATTAAGCGTATAAAATGCGCATGGTTTCTGTTCAGCAGCTGTTGGCTTTCTCAGCCCCAGAGCCAGAAGAGGGCCATGAGGTTTGGAAGAGCTGACCGGGCTGTTGCTGCCTCCTGTGTCTGCCCCTCTCCCAGCCCGTCATGCTGCTGAATCATTAAACTGGACGGCGCCTCTGCGCCCACGGCCACCGGTATCTGAAATCGCTGCAAATGTGGCTTCAAGCTGCTCTGCTCTGGGGTCGTGACTTGCATGGCAGTGTGAGTCTGACCCCTTTTACGGCCACAGAGGGAACCACCACCAGGAGGTTTACAGGAAGGCGCTGGTCCTGCAACATGCAGCCCCAGCTGAGCCTTCCCGTTCATTAAAGCTGCGTACAGACCTCTCGTGTTTCTGGGTCAAAGTGAATTCTTTTCCTTACCTATTTCTTGAAAAAAAACATGGGAGGATAACTGTTTACACAATTTTGTAGGATCCTAGGCTTGCAGTGAGGTGACCACCTATGATCCTTGTCTGATACTGCTGCTTTCTGACTGAAAACATGCCATGTAAAAACAAAGTGCGTGCATTTCGATTAGTTAGGTGATGATGGAGAGCATCGTCTTCACAAGGCTTTGCCCAGCAAAATAGCCAGTGCAAGTACGTGGGATCTGCTGTAGCACACAGGGAAGGTCAGAGCGTGTGGGGAAGTAAGGAGAGAAGAGGGGATAAGGGAGGAAAAACAGAAAAGAGAGGACTCTGAGACCCACGCTCAGCCAGGGGTGCTCCACTTGGGGCCACCTTGAGCTACCCCGAGCTCTGCGAGCAGACGCAGAAGGACCGCCCGTGCTTTGGGACCTGGGGGGGGAGTCTGCCCTCTCTCACTTGTCCCTTCTGTTTCCTTCGCAGGCCTTGTGACGAAAACCACCCCCAGGTGAAGCCTGACGCCTACGTGAACAACCTGGCCGAGGCGGTCGACGTGATCCTCAGCCAGCTGTAGCACCGGCGGTGCTGTGGCAGAGTTAAAGGATCAAGGACGAGGCCGGGCACGTCGCGCTGCCACCAGCTGCTCAGTCTCCGATCTCCATCTCCCACGGGTGGGCAACACCTGTGTTTCTAAACGTTTCATGTAAAGGTCCTAAAACCAGATACTAACCTCAGCAGAGGGGACACTTGAATCTTCTGTCCTCTGTGCACTTTTTGAGATTTTCTCCCCTTGGTGCCACGCAAGTGCCAGCACAGATGGAATGATGAGCTGTCCCAGAAGCAGCGCGTGCCACCAGGCTCTTTCCATCTGACCCAGCCTAGCTCCAGCCACCGGGGTGAAGCTGTGAGCTCCTTGAGGAGCAGGGATGGCTTCGGCAACCCAGATCCCTTCGCTTTGCCGTGTAACTTGCCAGCGCTGTGTCTTTTGGGGTGCCTGAGGCGGGGAGAGGATGTCTTTGAGATGAGCACGGCTCTGCGGGGTCTGGCTGGGTACCAGCACGCTCCCACAGAGGTACGGGCATCACAAATCCCTGCCGTGGGAGAGCTCCAGGCACATTCGGCAGGCTGGTAGTTGGGTTTCTGCCCCGATTAGCCGCTGTCTGGCACTGCCCTGGGTTAGAGAGCAGGAATTCGGTAATTCTGTGACAAATCATGGAATAGCTGTGTCCTCGTGTCAGTAATAAACGCAGTCCTGTGAAGCTGGCCCTGGTGGTACTGTGTTCAGTTGAGTCAGCACTAGCAGGGGTTTCTATGGGATCCAAAATGCTTTCCTAGGAACAAGCTGGCATGCAGCACCTCACCGGTGGGGACACGGGGCTGGTGGCTTTTCCTTTCCTTCAGAGAGGTCGGGCAGGCAGATGCAGGTTTCAGCAGGACGTGGGTTTCCTGCCTTCTCCTGTTCCAGTCCTGGCCGGCACTGACCCACACGCAACTCCAGACACATCCAGCACCAGCACCGTGTCCCCGCGGGGCACCTGCACCCCCAGCTCAGCCACGTCCTGCTGCTGGGCAGCGCTCAGCGTGCCCAAGGTGATGTGCCACCACGCAGCGACTGGCGGATGCCTGGGGATTTGTTTCGCCCTGGCCCGGCAGTTTTGCAGCCTGCCTGCTAGCACCTGCACACGTTGCACCTGGCAAGAAGGGGCGGGGGCTCAAAATGGGGAGAAGAATTAAAGATTTGGGATGGCTTTCTCGCACCCTCTGCCCCAGGGGGGGCCCAGCCCACCTTTGCAGGTCACCCTTTTAGGGACAGAAGTCCCCTGTCAGCCAGCTGGGTCAGCAGCTCTGCACCCCCTTGGTTCTCACGCAAGCCTTTGTGCTGTAGAGTGGAAAGGAATGAGACCGTTTGAATTTTAACCTGTTTCAGGCCTCCTGTGGGACCACGGGAAGGTTACTTAAACACACGTAGCTGTGTGTGCGTGTGCACACATACACATCGCTTGGGCAGCGTGCTCTGGCTGCATTCGGCTACTGCTCCTGGAGTTTGCGAGGAGGTGACCGATAATTCCTGCCATGTTTCCGACAGTCTGAGCAGCGTGAGATCGCCCCAGGCGCTGAAGGACACCGAAATGTTGCTCTGTGTTCCTGGAGGAGCCTGCGAGCCGCAGCCGGGCGCGTTGGAGATGCTCGTCTTCAGAGCTACCAGCTGGCTGCAGAGCCGCACTGCACCCCGTGGGGACAGACGGGCAAAGTGGGCTAGGGATTGGATTATAATAAACTGCATCTGGGAAAACGACCTTAGTGCAGTCTTTCGGTCTGTTTCTGTATCTTTCATCCTCCGGGTAGCGGTTCAGCCAAAGTCTACAGCACCGTGCGCATCCACGCACACGTGAAGGGCGCCTTAAAGCCCGGTCCAACATCAGGGCCGCGGTGGGGCACTGAGGAGTTTTTTTTGTCCTGTAATTCTTTTTGTTCCTACACTAAGCCTATCGCGTCAGTCGGACTAAATTCAGGCAGATAAACATCCTGCCGTCTGTCCTGAGCCTTTTTACATTGTTTGCTCCCTGAAGGAAGCGCAGCCCTTCTCCTTTCGGCTCTACAAAGTGAGTTACTGCGCACGAAGGCTGGAGGTGGCTCTTGCCCTATTTCCCAGGGAGTTCCCGACGTGCCTTTACCCCGCCGCGGGCTCCTGGTCTAGCTCAGCTTTAGGTTTTATTTTATGGGATGGGACGTTATCCCTGACCTTAAACACAACGCATAAGGTGCTGCGGGGGCGCTCCAGTTTCGAGGTGCGTTTCACCGTCACCTCTTTGGGCCGCCCTGCAGCTGAACGACAACCGAGACAACTGCATGGAGCCAGGGGGAAGTTCTCCACCAGGCTCGGGGGGGGATGCACAGCCCCACAAAATGCCCATTTTGAGGGTCTAACTTGGGGCAGGGGCACCCTCACCTGGCACCGACCCCGCGAGACAGCCCCCCACCCCGGCGCGCCCGGCCGTGGGAGCACAGAGAGGCGAGACGCCGGCCGGCCCGGCCGGGGGTTATTGAACCAGGAAGCTTTATTTACACAGTAAAAGTAACAAGCAATTTCCTGAGACTGAGCTGCTCTAGTGCAATCAAGTCATGGAGAGGGTACAAATCAGCAGTCTTCTCGCCCGCCCGGGGAGACGGCAGCCTGCAACGGCGGGGGCACCTTCGGCAGCCCCTCCCCGCGTGCACGCACATACCTCTGCGCTTGTGCAAGTAACAGGGAGACTTTGCTACTACAGGTCATAGCTTCAGAAGGCTTATTGTCATTTTATTTTTTTTTTTTTGGCCATCCTCTTCTTTCGATTTCTTGAACATCAAAACCATAAACTCCGTAAAGCACTGCTACAATCCTCTAATGTCCTACGTAAGTGTGTTGTCCTGTTCGGCCAGGAGCTTTAAACAATGCACTTGAAACACGACTTCATTGGCCAGATAGGCTATGCTATAACATGAAGAATTACAATCTATGTTACAAACGCTTCTTTTTGTCTTTTTATTTTTTCTAAAGATGTAATCTTTCATAGAACAGGCTCAAAGAGCTGCAGCTGCACCCACACAGCGAGCTCCCCGCGTGTCTTACCGGTGCTAGGGATTTTCCTGGTAAAATCCCGTGGTTTTGATTTTTTCAGGAATCGCAGTGACGAAACCTTATTGCTGCTGCTAAAGCTTGTCGTCGTCCTGAAATGGCTGCTGTGCGGGCTGGGCCGTGCCCTTAGCAAGTCCCCAGATATCTTCCCGATCCCGAGCCTGTGAGCTACCTAGCAGAGACTAACGTCAAGTGTCTGCATATTATTTAAAAATCACATTCTGGCAGGCGGCAGGGATTTGCCGCAGGGGTCACCAAAGCATCTGCGTGAGAGGTGAAGTCCTTTAACAGCCCGAAGCAGCCCCCGGGGGGTGCCCTGCTTTTCAGCTGGCGTCGCTGCGGTGCACGGAGCGGCTCCCGCCCGGCTTCCACCGCG
>CM021702.1:33157645-33185877 GCA_011074415.1 Stictonetta naevosa
CTACAGAGAGATAGAGAAGGAAAAAAAAACAAAAAACAAAAAAACAAACAAAAAAAACAACAACAACAAAAAAAAAACCACAACTTTTTAAAAGTAAGGCTTTCTTAAGCTGAAAACAAGTACATGAAATCATACAGAACCGACAAGGGACCACCCAGCGGAGCCCCACTGTGGCCCACGAACCGTAGCTAACTGCAGTCTGCGTCTAAGCTCGCGTGCCCAGGGTAAGGCCACGACTCACTGGAGAAGCGTCTTTAGTAAGGCAAACGGGTTGTGCTGCATGTAAACTGTGTGCTACGTCTGTGTCGAGTGCGGCTGGGTAGGGGTCCGCTCGGTCACCCTCCCAACGCCCGGGGGTGAGCACGGCACGGGGAGCAGCCCTTGGAGAGGAGACAGAAGCCCTTGTGAGTTACAGTCCCCGTTATGCATAGGCAAGAGCACGCCCCGGGGCCCGCGGCAGCCAGGGGCAGCGCCGGATCGCCGCGGCGTGGTGCTGGACATGATGCCCAGCCGCGGCTCTGGGGGCATTGTCGGGCTTGGTTGGTGGGGACCTGGCTGAGGAGGTGCCCGTGGCCACCCTGAAGCCAGGGTCGTGTCGGTTGTGGCAGGGTGGGGACAGCAGGAAGACTCAGAGCCGCTTACAGCGCTCCTGGGGACGCGGGCTGGTAGCTACCACGTGCCACCGGCCCTTCCACAATGGGCGGGCTGAAAGCTGAGCCAGGATGTCTTAACAGAGACACTTTAAGGAGCTGGAGGATTTCCCCAAAATGAAAAAAAGACCCCAGGTGTGTGCGGGCTCGCCCTGCCTGCCGGGGTCTGCAAAGCTCTGCCGGGCCGGGAGGCGTAAAGCTATGGAGCTGACGGCTCCCACCGCGAGGGGGGACGCCCACGCACCCAAACCACCGTCGAAAAAAGTGCAGTAACCAAACCAGCAATGATTAATGAAACCTGTACCAGAGGCTTTCAGCCTCTTCTGACTGACAGGCTCCTAAGGGTTTGCCGACGGGGGCGCTGAGCCCCTCCAAAAACGGCACCTGCCCGAATCGGTGTTGGGGGTCTAGGAGCTGGTTTTCCTTTCTCACTTTTGCAGAGCTCGGGAAATGACCCGTGAGCCCCAAGGAACCTGCAGACGATGCTGGAAGCCGCTTCTACGGCTTTCCTGTAGATTTAAATAACAAAATAAAAGGAGGGGAGAGAGAAAAAAAAAAAAAGAATAAAAAAAGTAGGCGTCCTTCTACACCTGTCAGCGAGTGGACAGCTTATTTTCCCGAGGACCGTCTGTCGTACGCACGTGACGGTCGCCACTTTATCTGTGCTTCCAAAAGGCACAGGGAGAGGAAAAGCTTTCAGTGCTGCTACCTGAATTTTCAGCATTTTGACAGCTTACTTTCGTCAAGTAATCCCCCGGCACTGGACACGGACCCGCCTCACAGTCGGAGCAGAGCGCGGCGGCCGTGAGCCCAGAGGGCAGAGCCGCTGCTGGGTGGGTGCGGTAACCCCGGGGGGACCCAGCGGGGCCCTCTCCCGATGGGTGAGAGAGGGGCTGGGAAGAAAAAAGCACGGCAGGAAGGCATCTGAGCGCTGCTGGGGCGGTGGGGGCGAGGCAGCCTGTGAGCTCCTCGTCAGGAAAATTAAAAATATATATATATATATAAAAAATCCAGCTCTTACCGTTACTAAATTTCAGCAAAGTACTTGTGGTTTCCATCCGACGGCACTGCCAGGGACGGGAGGGTTGGCAGGGAGGGACGGAGCCGTGCGGGGTGGGGACGGCTTCACTTTGGCACCCGGCACCTTCCCCAGCTCCTGCCAGGGCCCTGACCAGTGCCCAGCTCGGTGGCAGCCCGGGAGCAGAGGCTGGGGAGCCCCGGCCACCCTGCAGCCACCGGCACAGCCCCGGCCACCTCCTGCTTGGCAAAGCCCAGCTGATGCCCCCGTCCTCCCCCCAGTTTTCCAGCCCGCCCCGGTGGTGGTTTTTTTTTTCCTTTTGCTTTACAAACAGGCACAGGGGTGAACTGGGAGGCTGCGGCCGGACCCCTCAGCCGCAGTCCTACGTTTGCACGAGTTGTTTTCTCACCGGCGGAGGCCAAAAGAGAGAGCTGGGAGTTTTCTGGAGATCTCCGTACCTCATCTCCAAAGCCCGACAGGCAGTCTGCCCAAACTAGCTGATATCTGGCTACAGTAGTTACAAAGAATTTCAAGATTTACACGCACACGCGCGCACACACACACACACAAAATTGCTCTAAATACCTGATGAAATTTTGGCAAAGCTGCTTCGTCCCCTGCGGCTGGCGGGAGGAGGCCGCCGACCCCAGGGAGAACGTCACCGCGCCGTGCTGGCGACCCCAGACCCCAAATTGCCGGCCCCTCGCCCTCAGTTGTTCTCGATCTGCTCGATGTCGAGCTCTCCATCCAGCTGGAAGGGGCTCTCGGCGCCCGCCCCGCCGCCCCGCCAGGGCGCCGCGTCCTCCTCCTTCCCTCCGCCCTCGTCCTCGGCCGCGCCGCAGTCGGACTCCTCGCAGGAGAGGTCGTCGCGGCTCGCCCGGCGCTCCTCGCCCCGCGAGCGCGGCTCCGGCACCGGGGTGCAGGCGGGGGTCCTGCCCGGCATCACCTCCGGGGAGCCGCCGGCCTCGGGCCATGGCCGGGCACCGGGAAGCCGCTGGGAGCCGTCCTCCGGCGCGGTGCTAAGGCAGCTGAGGCTGTTGAAAGTCTGGCGGTTCTGCAAGAGCAAGGGGAGAGAGAGGCGGCTGAGACGGGCGCGGGAGGGGATCCTGAAAGGATCCTAAAAGCCGCGCTGAGGTTCAGACGTCCCCACGGCCACCAAACCTGAATCTGGAAGGAAATGGGCGGATCAGGTGAAATGCTCAGGGATGAAGACGCCGCATCCCTGCCAGCCCCAAGCCTCCGGTGCCCGTCGCACCCCATGCAGCAGGTGATGGCACCCAATGCAGCCACCCCGGCCCCGTTTCTGCCGCCACCCCGCGCACCTCCACGTCACACGGGTACGGCAGCGCCGAGCTGCTCTGCCAGAATGAAGTGAGTCTGTCTGAAAACTCAACTTTTGAAAGCAGTTAATGGAAACATTGGCCCCTCTTCTAAGCAACCGGAGCCTGTGTGCTGCTAAGCCCTCCGCCGGTATGTCCCAACCCCGCGCCCTTATTAAAGACACCCCAAGGAGGGCTCTGTGTCTCTCATCCCGGTCACGGAAGAGGCTCGATGCCTTTCCCAAGAACTTGGTGCAGTTCATGTACTGTCACTTCCTCAAAACGGTCTCAAAATCCTAAGGACGCTGCGGAGCTCCCAGCAGTCAAAATCCCCCCCAGCAAAGCTCCCACAGCCTCCCCAGCAGGCACCAACACGCGCACCTGGCCGGCCCCGTTTTACTTTGCTTTGTAAGGAGCAAAGGAAATCCTCAGTAGCGACGCAGACCAAGCGCAGCCACCACCCTGCTGATGCTGGCTGCGGGGCCGGGCACGTGCCCGTAGCAGGCAGAAGGCAGAAGCACCACGAGAGCCCGGGGAGCATCTCAGCAGCCTGCGGATGCTCTCGCAAGAGGCCAGGCTGCAAACCAAGCGTGAGGTGCTGCAGCACCAAGCACTCGCTTCACAGACACACGGCCTGGCCACATCCTACCCCAAGCGCCTGCTTTAGCTGGCTCTGTGCACCCACCACTCGAACCTTAGGCGTTGCACCAGGCCAAACACCAGCTAATGTGCTCGGGCTGTGCCCCAAGGGCATTTATAAGCACAGGAGAAGCCGTTTTCCCCCCTTTCTTTCCCCGGGAGGTGCAGCAGGACCAGGGAGGCGCGTTCATCCTCTGCTGCGACCCGCAGGCATCAGCCCCGCGCTCCGGCTGCCCCGGGCTGCCCTCTGCCACAGGGCCAGGGCTGGCTTTGCACCACAGCGCACAGGACCCCGCCAGGAGCCAGGCGCACAGCAGACACGTGGGTGCTCCCAGGCGGACAAAGCTGCTCACTGCTCACCTCCCGGTGTGCCAGCGGGCGGCTTTCAAATCTGCGTCCACCAAATGAGAGGGGAAAGGAGCGCCCTTGCTAGCTGAAGATGCTCACCTAAGCCATGGCCCCAAATCCTTAGAAACTCCACGAACACGCGTTCGGGTCTCCCGTCTCCGTAAGATTTCCTTGGCTCACGTGGGATTTACGTGTGGTTTGAGAGCTGAAGCACACTTGCCATGGATGGGGGCTTCTGGTTACGACATTCCTCGCTCGTCCTGGGGTAGGCTTTGTACAGCGTCGACTGAAACAGACGTGACGAGAAGACCCCAGCACGGGTTTAGGCCTTGACCATGGAAGAGGCTTACTGCAAAGGTGCAACACCACGATGAGCTGCGAGCAGCTCACGTCTCTGTGGGATGACAGACGGGGGGGATTCCCCAGAGGCCTTGCCAGCTCCAGGCATCGGTCCGGATTTTCTTGAGCGGCCTGGGTGGTGGGCTAGAGAGCGGCCTGCTTCAGTCTGCAAGCCACGTGTCAGCAGCTCTTTGAGAGCCTGGAGCAGCAAGGAGGGGGAGTCCGGGTGAGCTGACCTCCAAGGAAGGGTCTAAAAAGGGTGAGGTTTAGCTTGAAGACACCAGAAGGGGAAGAACAAGGGCAGGCGACTAGGACACGAAACCCAGCTGGGCCGGACACGTGGGGTTAGGCACCTTGTTGAACCGGAGTCACTGCTGGCATCGCCTGGGGCAGCAGGAGGCTGTAAGAGAGCAGTCCGGGCATCTTGCACTCGTGTCCCTGGGGGAAGGCAAGTCCCTGTGCTGGGTCCACCCAGGCCTGCTCCGAGATCCAGGACCCAACAGGCACTGGAGTAACCAGGAGAGCTGCGGTGCCACACGGGCGAGGGGGCTGGGGCACGTTTCCTCAGCCAGGAGCCAGCCTGGCCCCAAACCCCCCGATCGGCATTCCCAGGATCAGGAGGCGTATTCGCTCCAGGCCTTTGTTCCCTGGGTACTTTTCAAACCCAGGCAAGCTGGGAGTAACTCCACCAAAATAACTTACCCGGGCTCTGGCTGAAGCCAAATCATCCCTTTGTGTATCGGGATTTAGGTCGGAGTCTGCTTCGCGCTCCGATTATTTCTGTCGAAATCAAATTGGGCTGAATCCGCACCAATGTGTGCCAGGCTTTGGGCACTGCGCCGAGCGAGGCACCGCAGTAAAACAAGTCGTCGCAGAAGATGAGGCGGGTACCGGCCAAATCTTGAACTTCTCCAAACCTTGAAGACGAGCTGGGCCCTTCCACGTGGCCTGCCTTCTGGGAAGCTTCCCGCAGAGATCCGTGCGCTGGTCAGTGGCCAACCTGTAACTCCCGCCGCACTCGGAGGAGGCCCGAGGACACGAGAGGCATTTTCGAAGTACTTAAGAAAAATTTGCAAGCGTGTTTCCAAAAGTGATGCGGGCACTTCCGAGCCTAAGGCTCCTGAAAGTCAACAGTGCTCTCCGAAGTGCAAATCCCTTTCACAAATAAAACTCTGGCACGTCTGGGTTATTTCTGGTGGTGGTGGGCAGGCTCAGAGCGCGCTGTCTGCCTCGCAGAGGGGGTGCTGATGCTCCACGATGCTCCACACCAAAAGCTAGGAGCTCCAGAAGTGGCCAACGGCAAGCACCAGCCACGGTGACTGCTCAGTGCTGGGCCACAAAGGACAAGTGCTCCTGAAGTCCCTCACATTTTCTACTCCAGGTTTTATTTGGGATTTTGAGGGGCAGGAGCTGCAGGAAGTGGTTCACCCCCGCATCTATCCTTCTCCACAGGTTTTGGAGCACGTTTCCATAGGTTTTTCCTTCCCTCTCGCCGCTGCCCGTGTGCAGCCAGGGATGCAGCCTGAATGCTGGCAGCCCCGAGAGCGAGAGAGCTGGAGAAATTCCTCGGTAACACTTCTTCGTCAAACTCTTCCCCTCATAAAATAACCGACTGTGAGTTTTTCCCCGAAACGCGTCTCCCTCAAACAAGGAGACCCCGGTGCCTGCGCTAGAATAAATATTAGCACGCCCGTGAGCCCTGTGGTGAAACGCTTGGAATGGCTTTTGCACAACCCCTTTTTTTTTTTTTTCCTTTTTTTTTTTTTTCCACCCTGCCAGGTTATTGCCGCGATTTTCTCGGCGAAGGTGCAACCCTACGAGCTGTCAGCGATCCCAGCCCTACCTACTCGGCTGTCATCACCTCGCATTAGCACACTGTGCTACAGTTTCTGCAGAAAGCTGGAAATAACCCGCAGCCAGAAGGCACCGGAGAGCGCGCCGCCTCCCTGCTGCAGTGAGCTCGCTGAGCCCACGCTGGTGTCCCCGTCCCGGCCACCCTTTGGTGGAACAAAGCTGCAGGAATCCCTCTGCCCCGCTCGCTTTGGGTCTCGCCCGGGGCTGGTTTTAGGGCGAGCACCCCGCTCGCTGGTTTTTTGCCTCCCCCAAAAGGCTGAGCGCTGCCAGCCGCTGCAGCCCCCCGCTTCCAAAATCAACACCGCCGCCGGGGGCTGCGGGTCTGACACCGACACTCCCGCCCGCGGGACGGGCTCCAGGTGATGGATGGAGTGTCAGGGAAGAAACGACCGAAATACCTGAGGAGAAAAAACACAGGAGGCGGTTAGAGGGGAGACGAAATGCAAACTGAGCCCTGGATGTCTGCTGCGGGGCCGGAGCTGGGTTATAGGTTGGGGAAGAGGCCCGGGCGTCGCTGTGTCAGGCAGCTCCAACTCATCCACGTTTTTTTTTCCGCGTGTATCTATCGAGGCATTGAGCTGCCGGCGGGCACAGCTCCAGGTGCAGTGTGCCGCTGAGCTCACGGGGGAAAGAAGTGGGAGAACATTTCCATCCCGGATAGCCGGGGCCATCCCTCGGGCACTACTGACCCCAAAGTCGTGCGCGGATCCCCAGCAGTAACTCGCTGTGCAGGCACCCACCTCCTCGTGCTGCCAAACAAGTCCCGGGGAGCCAGCCAGCCAGGCTCATCCCCTAGTGAAAGGAAATAGTTACACAGCCCCGATCCTAATTTTACAATAGCAGGCACCAGCGTTCAGATGTCTGTGTGGATGCTGCGTTGAAGGTCTACAGCTTTCGCAGACAATTTTGCTTTTATTCTGCTTGGTGTGAAAAACAGCTTTTCACGAGCAGGCTAAGAGATGTCTATTATCCCACCAAGTTGCTTCACACCACAGTAGTAAAAAGAAAAAGAAAAAAAAAAAACACACACGAAAAAGAAAGAAGGCAGCTTTGATTAAGCCTTTAGTATTAATGCTGCCTTTGGGACTGGGAGAGTTAAACTCGCCGTTTTACTCTCATCTCCGGAGCTCTGGAGCTGCCCTAACCATAGTGAGGACTTTTAGCGGGTTTCCACCAATGCACAAGAAAGAAGCTGCTGCGTGAGCCATCAGCAGGAATCCCCCGGTGCTGCACAGCCCCAGGGAAACGCAGAAGAGGCGTAACCCCGGAGGCACAAAGCCTGCAGGGAGACGCATGAAGTCAGCGAGCTGCGGCGCTCGGCGGGGCTCCCCCGACCCACCCGTGCCCAGCACCCCGCACGCTGGGGCTCAGCCTCTCGGCTCGATATCCATTCATCATGATAATTGGAGGAAATCCTCGTTTCCTGCCAAGAACAAATATTTTCCCTAACAGACACCGACCGCGTCGGAACGCGCTGGGGTAACGCGCTCGCTCGGGGCATTGTACAGCCCCAGCAGCGATTCCCTCGGTGCCCAGCTTGCCATGCCCACGGCCCCATCCCCGCAGGGCACAGCGGGGATCCCACAGCTCAGGGCTTTGCCCCTGGAGGGCTCCGTGCCCCTGGAGGGACGCACGGCTGCCAGGCGCCCGCGCCGGGGCTGCTGAACCCGTGCCAGAGTAAGCACAGCCCGGCCGGAGGAGACGCACGCCAGCCTGAGCACCTCCAGCCAGCGCCGGCAGCTCGTCCTGCCAGCGGAGCTGCAAAAATATGCGTTTACGTACGGTTTGCGAGCGGCGGGTTTTCCACAGGCCCTCCGGCTTCTCCTCTGCATCCCAGGAGCCCAGAGGCGGCGGGTCCTCTCTGGCGGAGGGGCTGGCGTCGAGGCCGAGCTGCTCTCTCCACCGTGTCACTGCAGAGTGATGGACTGAGCTGGAGGTGCTTTGGGATGAGCAGTGTGAGAGCCTGAAGTCAGGGCTGGTAAAGCTTCAGGGGCTGGAGTGGTTTATCTCTGGGGACACTGAGAGATGCTGATCGTCCAGCTTGTCTCAAGTTTGGGTGAAACATCAATAATACAGATTTTTTTTTTGGTAAAAACACATTTTTGAGAATTTCAGTCCTATTTCTTTTTCATATTATTTGCATTATATGCAGCACAGAAGTACTTTTATTATACAACTGCTGTACTACAGTGGTACCACTTCATACCTTTAATTATAAAGCAAAACATTACGGAAATTAAAACCAAACTTCCAAACCTCTCCCTTAATTTCTCTGACAAAATGCTTTCTGTGGGACTTGTGATTTCCCTGACAGCCCGCCTCAGTGGAAACCTGCTCCTGCTGAGCGTTCCCACCTGACTTCTCCTGCTTTAACTCACGTGGCGGTGCCACCACGTGTCCTTGTGTCCCTTGCCAGTTGTGTCACCGGCACAGCCACACCAGGACCCTCTCACCTCATCAACGCCCGCTCCCCAGCAGGGGCACAAAGTCTTTATTTGAAGCTTCCAAACAGCAACAACAGCTCCCAAACAGCCAACTGGGCTTGGCACCGGTGCTGCCGCGGTCCTGGGGACCGTGCTTCTGCTGCCACCCCAGGAGCCAGCCTGGGACCAGCCCCCGTGTCCCTGCTCCCCCCACAGCTCTCAGATGCTGGCACCCCAAAACCAGCATTCACAAACCTTTGTGACAGCCCGAAACGGCGCACACCTACTGCTGAATTTCTGCCTTCTGGGAGAATGACATCGCCACCGCACTGATGCCGGTTCCTCCATCACCCTGTGACCTCCTCGGCTCTGCCAGCACCCGCAGATGCTCCAGCACAGGCGCCCGCAGCCCACGCTGGAGAAACCAGGGAGGAGGATGTGCCAAAGGGGATCCTGTGGCCGCAGGGCCAGGAAACATCTGCGCGAGGGTACACGGACGCGGGAGCGACCGGCGAGCTGCCCTGGCCTGCAGGCTCCTCGCTCGCATAAAAGGAAGCTGTGGAAAATGGCTTGAGAAAGCAGAACGTTTTCCAAATGAGTCAACAGCGCTTTGTCCAATGCTATATTTTGCACAGTCACGTACCGTCGAGGCTGCATTTGCCAAAAAATCAGTGAAATGGAGCAAAATTGAAGAGGAGGATGATGGGCTCGTTTCTGTTCCTGGCATGGCCCCGGGAGTCCTTTCCCTGGCCGGAGCTGCCACAGCTGCACGAAGCACAGCGCATTGATGGCATGGCCAAGGTTTTCCTCAGCTGCTGAAACACAGCAGGACCGTGGTGGTGGGGAAAACCCATCGAGCATCTTCCCGGCCCATGAAGATGGAGCAGGCTGGGACCTTGCTGGAGAGGGGACCCGCAACAGCCGGTGGCACTTGTCTGCACCGGGACTTGACACCGATTTACTGCACGCAGTCAGCATGTGGTAATTTACTGTCATTGGCACAATAATAAAAAGCTGCACATAAATAACACCCTCAAAGTGCTGAGCAAATAATTTATCTGCGAGGCCGGCAGCAGCCCCCACGAAGTTCCTCGAGGGAGACATGAGGAGACATGCATTAAAAATGGGGAGTGGGGCTGCACGCAGGGCGCCTGGCACAGGTCTGTGCTGCTGCTGGGTGACACAAATCCGCCAGCTGGGCACCGAAGTGATGAGATCCCAAGAGTAAATACTGCCTCTGTGGAGCAGGGTGTTTAACCTGCTTCCTCGTTCTGAACCCTGTGCTTTTTGCAATGTGCAGGGCTCGTGCAATCGCCTCAGTGCATTTTCAGCATCCTCTGACAGGAGAGGATGCGATGAACGAAGCACCTGGGGGGACAGGGAGAGAAACCTGACTGCTGCCCGCGCATCCCATCACCGCATCGTTCGTCAGAAACGTGGAAGGGAATGGCAAGCCCAGAAATCCTTTGCTTGTATTTTCAATAGTTTTTCTTTCCAAACAGCACACACAACTGCTTTTGGCTGCCACCATCGAGTCTGTCAGTGCGTCGGGAATCTGGCAGGAGCCGGTGAGGAAGTGCCGCACGGCCTGGCCTGCGTGCCAAGGCAGCCAGGAGAACAGACGCTCCTTAAAATAAGCATGGCCGGAGCTCCCAGCCCCAGGCACAGCCTGGCCATTTGTGGGGACAACGGGGATGGTGGCCTCCCTGAGCACGGGAACTTTCATTATTGCAAATCCTTTCACCAGAGGTAGCGTTTTTTTTTTTTCTGCAACCGCCTCTCTGCTGGCTTCTGCTGCAAAGACTTCAGCAAGCCGGAGCTCAGGCTGGGTCACGTACTGCGTTGGGCTCAGCAAGGAAATGGTACCTGAGGTCAAAGCCAGCATCTGCAGGAGCTGCCAGGGTCTCAGACCCCATCCTGAGCACAAAGGTCTCCAGAAAGACTCGAGAGGCCTCAGGGGCAACAGTGACCTGTGCCTAGATCCCTATGTGCGTGTGGTATAAAAGCTGTTCTTCAGGTCTGCGTACAACGCAAGCTCGGACACCGGGGGTTAAACCAGACATGTGATGCATCAGATGCACGTCTTCGGGACACAATCGGATCCTGTGTCCGTTCCAGACAGACACTGCCAAGCTCTGTTTGCGTTTCCAGCCCCGTCCTCTCACGTGAGGGCACACAAGGCCCAACGCCTGACCCTACAGCCCTGCACCGGGGACGGAGCCGGCAGCGGGGACGGGGCCAAGGGGCACGGGGCAGTGCTACATGGCCCCAAAACCACCAGGGTGCCCCAGTGCGTGCTGCAATGCCGATCTCATGGCAGCAGCTCCCACGTCCACAAATACTGCCCGCTTCTGCTTCCACGGCAGACTTCGTTTTCCATCAATTCTCTTTGGTGAGTCACAAATTCATAATTGAAGCAGATGGGACTATTTCTACTGTAAAATCAAAACAATGTATGTCATTGCATGACATGTTACTGCTATTAAAAGCTCCGTCACGCCACTAAAATAGAAGCCTGCTGCAATAAATCACCCCCTACGCGCGTCTTCTGCCCGTGCCGCAGTACCTTGCCTGAAATGGCCACCAGCAGGCCGCCCTGCCAACACCTCAGCATGTCCTGGGGACCTGAGGCTCCATGGGTGCTGGTCCTGGCACTGCTGTTGTCGCTGTTTTGGCCGCACACAAACACGAAAATGCCGTAACTTCAGAACCATCCGTTCCCCTTTACATACTGCCCTCTGTACACAAAGTGCACGCACTCTGACCTCCGCGCTAACACCCTTGAACTAGGCCGATCTAGAGCATAAAGGCATTTATTTTTAACACAGTGTAGAAGAAATCTGCAGGAAAGCACCCAAATAGCCACAGAAACACCTCAGGGTGAGGCTGCCCACGGAGTGAGGGCAGCAGCATGGGCGTATGGCCCCAACCCTGCCAGGAGCAGCCTGACAGGGGTACGGGGAGGGGAAAGCTCACAAGCACCCTTATGAACCTAATCACCAATATGGACTTTTTTAAAAAAAACTACATGTGATTTTAAATTAAAAGAAGAAAATACAGTGGCAACAAAACCCAATGGCAGCGTGTGTAGCGGCCCGGCCGGCCTTCGAGGCCTTGTGCCCCTCCAAGCCACGTCGCTCGCGTCTGATCCTGAACCCACGCTCGGTTCCAATGCGTTTTCCCACCGAGCCACAAAGTGACCTTTGCAGTCTCTCATTCGTGTTTATTTAAAAAACACTGGGGCTTGGAAGCTGGAACCTCTCTCCGAAGTTACATCAATATCCAACTATTTCCTGGGATACGGCCGGAATTCAAGGCCTCCAGTTTTTCGCCTGTCCTACCTTTTGGCAACGCTTGCCACTGGCTTGAGTGGGTGCTGAGGTGGCCTGAGGCCGAGCCTGCCAGCTCCACGCTGCCAGCAGGCCACAAAGCTGCCAAAATTCACTCAGAAAACCTCCCTTGGAAGTGTAGAGGGTTTTACCCCTCAAGGGAAGAGTGGGGTGGATGGGGAAGAAAGGAGAGGACAGGACAGATTGGTTCTCCCACCCTACAGCTTAAAACTCTTCCCCACCCAGCAGCAAGGCCAGCCCGAAGAATTGCTAGCTGCTGGGCTCTTTACTTCAGCTTTGGGAGCATATGAGCTCCTTCACTCACTGACCCTCACTGAAACATGCCCTTTCTCCTGAGCCTGGGGGGGGAAGAGGGCAGGGGCAGCCTGCCCCCAGCCACCAGGGACATTACACGCCCCACTCCTCTGAATTTCCAGCCCAGGCTGAAGCCCACTTTAATCCTAAAAATTGCAAGAACCACCTGTCCACGTTTCAGGCCTCTCTTGTGATTACTGGTGCCAATGCCTCCATGCCCACGTGTTCCTCCGAGGACAGCGAAGCCACCCCATGAATGGCACCGTCTGTCTGCAGAGCCTGCGAGCGGCATGAACAGCCCCATTGTATGCACACCAGCACCCTCCCCACGACAGGCAGCTCTCGGGCACAAAGTCCTTCCCGCAGCCCTTCCTTCTGAGGCAGGCCCAGGGCTTCATCCTCGTCACCTTCTGAGCTGGTGTCCACCGCTGCCAGTAGGGCCTCGTCCAACCCACACAGCCCGTCTGCCCCGCCAGGGTCTGCTAATGGGGCTGCAGCACCACGGGGATGCACGACCACGTGGAGATGGGTGTGCACGGCTAACTTGAATTCCCTTGGTTGTTTTATGGCACTTACTCCGTCCTGTATAATCATAATAAGGTGCTGCACCTAGGAGAAGTATTTTGCCAGCTGTTAGGGACTGCTCGGTGTACACAGGTACAAACCCTGCGGCACATGGGAGTTGGAGAAAACGTGATGGGAGGAGCTCAGTGCCCTGACGGAGGTAGTTCCTCACACTGGAAATGCTCTGAAGTACTGCAGAGAAGCCAACATCTTGTGGAGCCATCAGGAACGGCACACAGGTGCCACCCCTCCATTTTATCACCAGTGCACAGATCCTGGCCGTGCAGTTACAGCTGGCAGGAACAAATACCTCCTATAACGTCTGACTGGTATGGGCAAGAGTTGCTAAGGCATGTAGCACACAGACGTCTGGGTCTTTCCACGGCTTGGTGCCTTGCATACAAGAGCACCCTCCTGTGCAGGACAGGGCTACCTCTCCTGAGGCTGCAGGGACCATGGCCGATGTTGAATAAATATACATAGAAGTGCTCCAAATAAAAAAAAAAAATCTATAAAAAGGTCAGCTGCGTTTGGAAACGTGCTAACACAAATTAAAATCTCCCCATAACAGTCCTATCAGCATTTCACAAAGCAGGAAACAGAATGGGTGAGAGATAGCCAGGGCCCACTCTGCCACGACCGGGGATGATTTCAGACTCCACACTCACCATGACAGACGTGTTTGGTCTCCCTTGCAGCCCTCCAGAGCCCGTGTGGAGGAAACAATCTGCCCAGCACGGCCTGCTGCCACTCCACGAGCACACGCACAGCATCACCAGGGCCAGTCCTGGCTTGGCTTTGTATGGACAAGTCCAACAAGGCAACAAAAACCCGAGCGGCTTGTTGGCACGCAATCCCCACATCCCGCAGGGGCTGCAGCAGCGAGGCCAGGCAGCCCCCGCCATGCCCACTGCCCATTCCTGCTGCCCTCTGTCCCAGGGGGCTCGGCCAGACCCCCAAAAAACCCTCGGCATTGCCCCTCTCCCCAGTTTGTTACTGAACCCAGCCGGCGGTATGAGAAGAAATGCTTGAGAAACCACACGGTTCGTGGAAAAATACGATGCCGACCGTTTTGGATCCCAAATTGTTATTATTCCAAGGACGGTAGTTTCCGGGGGTTGGTTTCTGCCCGACGCTGAGGCTGCTCTGATTCGGGGCCGTATCGGTAAGGAGAAGCGGAGCAATGTGGGCCTGCCTCCCCTCGAAGGAAAAGGCAGAAAGAAGAGACAAAAACAGGCAACAGGGGCTTTGAGGAATTAAAGGCAATGTTTTTCCAAGTACTCTCCCTCCCAGAAGAACTTTAACATTTCGAGCCCTTTCCTAATTAGCCCAGTTATGCGGCCATGTAATTGCTTCCAGGAGCAGCTCCCTCCCCTTCTGCCTCAACGCCTCCTGCCTGGCCCAAACAGCCCTCTTGGTATGAAGAAAACATTTCTTTCAGGTCAAATTATTTTTATTTTGATTATGGTGCCGGCTTTATGGCCTATAAACACATGCGGTTACCAGCACGAGCAAAAATTTAACCGGTCGGCTGCCAGAGCCGGGTGCTGAGCCAGCACCAGCACCCAGGCTGGGTGCCCAGCTCTGCCTCTCCCCCCGGGGACTCAGTTTTCCCCTATGTGAAATGAACGTTTCAAAGCCACTTCTGCCCCCTCCAATGCTCGAGGAGAGGAAATGTGGAACCCCCGCCATTATTTCTGCTCTTCATCTGAAATTACCTAACCGGTCTCATTCCTGGAGCGTCATTAAAAGTTACCCGAGGGAATTTCGAGCCAAGAAACCAAATCCACGTGGTTTTCTCAAGCACACTGGTCCCAGCGCCTCCCGCTGCCCACGAGGAACCAGCTGGCATTCACAGGGCTCCCCTCCTGGGGAGGGCTCCGACGCGGTGCCCCACACCCCAAAAACCGGCCCCACCAAGGGCAAGAATGCTCACCGTAACCTGCCTCATCTTGCTCCGTCCCTCCGTGCCAGTCCTCCCACGTGGAGGCAGCCTGTGCTTTCACGTGAAAAGCTTTTCATAACCCAGCTGAGGAACGAGGAAAAGCCTGGCCCATGAACAGACATCGGCTTTACTTCCCCCCTCTTCTCCTTCCATTGCTGTCGACACGGGGGGGGGATGTTGTGGAGGTCACCCGTCCCCGTTCCCACAGCGCTCGCACCCCGCGGTGTGGGGGCTTCCTTCGTTGATGGCATCGCTCCTTGCCCGGCACGAACCACCCTGGCAGCTGTCTCCGTCTGATCTCGTGCTTGAGGGGAGCTGAGTAACGCAGGTTGCTCAGGAGTCGCTTCCTCGGCTCCGAGGATTTTTTGAGGTGGAGGAAAGCAGCCAGAGAAAATAACAACTCCTCCTTAGGCTTACGGTTTTCAAGGAACACGGACCGAGCTGCTTTTGGACAGATGAGCCATTAGGTTTTGTCCTTCTTGGGGCCCTCGCCTGTGTCAAAGGCAAGGAGATCCAAATTGTAAGTGTGTGCCCGGGCTGGGTGTCTGCCAGAGGGGAAGGGAAGCTCCCGCTGACTCAGCCGGGGTGTCCATGCACAAGCCCTCCGCAGCCTTGTCCAGCTGACAAACTTTCGCCCTTGGTCTGAGGATGGAAAAGCTCTGCCCTGAAACCACCGATGGCATCCTCAGAGGACAGCAAAGGTGGTTCCCGAGCAGCTCTGCCCTGTGCTGCCCAGCTCCGTGTGAGCATCCAGTCCGGGGCAATATTTTGGTCAGAGCTGCCACCTGACACGGTTCGGTGACAGCCCATCGCACCTC
Organism: Stictonetta naevosa; assembly: GCA_011074415.1. Lineage (NCBI taxonomy): Eukaryota > Metazoa > Chordata > Aves > Anseriformes > Anatidae > Stictonetta > Stictonetta naevosa. The sequence continues at coordinate 33,173,207 of CM021702.1, forward strand.
CTGCTCCTGAAAGGTGGCAGCCAGCGCCCGGGTGCTCCCTTCCTTCACCATCCATTGCACGAGCCACCCACGTCAGTGCAAAACGAACCTGCAGGCATCCTTCCCGGTGCGGACAGCCTCACGGAGAAAGCCCACCAGCAGCAGGAGGGGCACTGCCTGGAGAAAAGGGTCCGCAGCAGCGCGCAAGGTGCCATGGCCACCCAGGGGCACCCCTCTCCCGCTGCCCTTCCTGGGGAAACCGCTGCCCAGAGGTGCGGCACACGGAGCTGAGGCTCTTCAGCTCGTCCCCAAGCATCTCTGCTCTCAGTTGTCTGGGGACATTTCCCCTGTTTGTTCCTGCAGGAAGGGAATTGCCTCATCCCCCATCCCGCCGGGGGACGGCCACGCTCACATCCCCGCAGGCCGCATCGCTTCCCTCTTGCCAAAGAGCTGCTGCTGCCCAAGCAGCATCTTCTCTGTTGCAATTCGATTACCAAACGCGTTCACTACGGTGACACGCTGCTGCTTTTAGCATCTCCACAATTTCGTAACCACAGCCCTTTGTTCGTGCTGTCCCCGCTCCTCAGCCCGTTTCCTTTTATTGTTTCGCTTTTGCAGTCGCTCGCGCAGGATGAGCAAACGCAACTGCGGGCTGTGGGAGCCGGTGGCCCAGCTCCCAGTGCTTGGGAGAAGCTCCCAGTGCTCGGGAGAAGCTTCCAGGTGGGCTCCAAACCTTTTGTGCTCCCCGAGGAAGCCCCAGGACTGCAATGAGCTGTCTCTAGGCCCTGCAGGGCAGCTGGCCGTGCCACGGCGCAGTGACTGCCTGGCCTCGTGGAGTCTTCATCCTCCTAAAGCTGCATCTCAGATCCTTGCAGGTCCCTCGTCAGGCATGTATTAGCGTATACCCTGGCATGGCTCACAGGTCCAACAGACAGGCTGGGATTTGTTGGCTCATTTCGCACTTCTTTTGAAACCTTAGCATCACTTTTCTTCTGAAAGACCAAGCCAGCCCTTTCCGCGTGTCGCCAGGAGCAGCTCACACCGCCTGTGGGCATGATCCGGCTGGGGTTGTGCTAAACGTTCATTGTGCATTCAATATTTTTACCACTTAAAATGCCTGAGGGTACTCTTCCACCTACTTCTTAAAAGTGAAAGGGCTCAATTTATGGCAAAAGGCAAGTAATTGCATTGCCAGGGCCGTTAAGTCTGTAAGTCCGCAGCGGGTCTGCACCTCGCTGTGACACGTATCCCCCTCTGCTTTCGGCTCAGTACAAAAATGTCAGAAACTATTTTGACTTTTAGAGAGGGAGAAATGATGCCCTTGGAGGGGTTTGGCACCACCAGGAGCTGGTGATGCCCCGAGCCCTCGGTCTGTCTGCCAGCAGTGAGGGCAGGGCGGACCTTCTCCTTTCCTTTTCCCTACCAGCCACCCTCCTTCTCCCAGCCGTTCGTTGGCAATTAAAGAGCAGAAAAATCACAAGGAACTTTTAGGAAAAAAAAAAAAAAAACAAAACAAAACGCTCCATGAGCATTTTGAAAGATAAACTCATTAATTCCCTTAATGAGGGATCAAAGCGATTGGAGGACCTCGGGAGGACGGTCCCTGCCGGCCGGCGCAGCGCGGTGCCCACCCCGCAACGCTCCCTGTGATGCCCCCTGGACCGGCCGGAGCAAAGTGATGATCAAGGACAGACAGACGGCTTCTCCCTGCCCCACCAGTCACCTTGGGTCCTTCAGCCCTGCTGAGCCCATGCTACCTGCTCCGCACAGACCGGCCCTGATCGTCTCCCACCCTGCCCGCTCCTTCCCCTGCTGAGCACACAGCCACTCTTTGTTTCCCCCATCTATACAAACAACTGCAACCACAAAGGCCCCGCACTGCGGCTTATACCCAGGAAAGCTGCAATAGGAGTGGCGATTTTTAAAAATAACGTGTTTTGTAAGGGAGTTCTGCTCACTTCTACTTGTCTTTATTTTTCCTATCAGCCCCTGATCCTGCGGCTTGCCCTCCTCCACAAGCTGCAGAAACCCTTTTTTGCTCACCTCACCATGGCGCAAGCGCCGCTCCGCGATGGCAACCATTGCGCAGACTCTCAAAATAGCGAGGCGAATAAAAATAGTACACAGTTCCTTTTATCTCTTCCCTTTGTTCACCACCGAGTACTCCAGCAGATGCAGCTGGGGCACACGTGCAGCAATCCATCAACTCAGTTTGCAATTCATTCAACATTTCGGTTTCATCCCGAAAGGTCTGGAGTACCTTGAGTACCTAAGGAGTGCCTTCAGCTCCTCTCACAGGTGAGCAGCTTATACAGAAGGAGATGTTGAACAAATCCAGTGCTGCAGGTCAAAATTCTGGCCATGGCAAGCAAATATCCCAGTGGGCAACTGAGCCAAGCTGCCCCCTTGCACACGCGCAGCCGGCTCTGTGTGCTATTGCGCCTGATTTTGGTACTGCACACTCGTGCAAGAAACTGCGAGAAACTGGCACAAACATCTTTCCACACCAAAGCTGCCCAGACACATGGAAAGCCTGCGACAAGCACACAGGAGCCTTCCTTCGCACGGCTCCTCCTAAACCCTCGCGTGCGTTTAGGTACGAACTTGCATTTCCTGCAATTACGCCTTGCATTTCCAAACACGGTCTCAGAAAACGCCGTCGGAGGAAACGTGGACTATGAAGATTTCACCAGCCACTTCTGGGCACGCAGAAAGAGGCTCAGCGCGTTTCCTAGCCCTGGCACCTGAGCTCAAGGCCACATCCTTCCCCTCTCCCCGCATCCACCGTACGACGTGGGCTTTGCCGACCCCTTTCCACAGCCCCGTGCGACCTCCTCCCGCTCCATCGGTTGTTGATGGAGCCTCGACGAAAGCTGCAGTCATCAGCACGGGTGGCAACGGCAGCACCAAGGAGAACGATCCTGATGGTGCTTGTGGGACTGCCGAAACCTCCTGCTATCAATAACAGGTCAGCTTAACACTTGCTGTGCACAGAGCACGCCGAGTCATTTTGTAGGGAGCGGGAAGCCAAAAACCCAAGCATTTTTTCATAATGCTCATTTCAAAGCAAGGAATAAGCAGAGAAGCAGCTTCCTGAGGGAGCTGGAGGAGCGTGGCCAATGCTCTGCAACTTCTCTCCTGGCTGAGAGCGATGGTAATTGCAATTAGGCACAGCCTGCAAGGAGCCCCGCTATCGCTTCCCCACGGCGGGCTCCCCAGGACTCTGACGACAATCTGGGGTTACCCTGCCTTGCCCCCTCCCTGCCGCTGGCGGCTGATGGAAGTTGCTCTCCCCGCAGTTTTCAGGCAATTTGGGCCTTTTGCAGGCTTTGGGTTACCATGAAACTCTCACACAGGCTTGTGGGACGTTCTGCCCTGCGCGTACAGATGAAGCAACGAGCGGCTGTGCACAGAGAGAATAAGGAGGAACAGGAGAAAAAAGAAAAAAGCAAGTAGATGACTGGACTGCCACCAACATTTCCACCTTATCTGGGGTGAGAACTCGATGATAGGACAAAACATTCGGAGCCAGCCTGCTGCAAACACCAGCGTTGCACCAGGATCCTGCCCCAAACACGTCCCCAAAATCCCTCCTCCAGCCTCAGGCTGCACCCTGGGCACGGCGGCCCCGTGCTTCCTCCCACCACCCTCATCACCACCAGCTCCTCCGGGAAAAAGCCCCGCAGGGAGCGAAGCAGTCGCGGGGTACGGCACCAATGAACACAGCCACGTACTTTCGAAACGTTTCCACCGATGCGAGGAAATGGAAAGGCCTTCGGTGATGCCAGTCGTGTTATTGCAACTGGTGGCTAGTAAAATGTAACAGCAAGTGTAAGCCTTTTTTTACTGCCTGCCCGGCTTGTTAGCTAATAAAATAAGCTTAGCATATGAAGTGTTACTGCTGGGTTTATCAAAAGATGACTGCAATGCCTTGCGTTTTGCCCCTGCAGTCACCCAAACATGCAGTTCTCTGGCCCTTTTCATCTTTTAAGCTCTTCTGGAGAAGGAAAATCTCATCACTTCCTCCAACACGAATGAGCTCATCCGAACGCCCATCGAGCTGCCAGGCATGAACCGCCATAAAACATCCCATCCTTGCAAGAGGGGGAAAAATGAATTTACCGCATGGGATGTTCAGGAAAGGCGAGGAGAGAAAACCCCAGGCTGTTTCTCGGCCTCACCCGACGAAGCACAGCCAGGAGTTTTATCACAAACAGCAAAGCCGAGCGCGCTGGGAGGACCAAAGCGAGGGGAACCGCAGCATGGAGCTGGGGCTGGCGGCCGGGCGCTGCCCCAAGCCCCCATCCCGAGGGGACTTGTGCTCCCCGGAGCCCCCTGCCCGCCCTTACCTGGGTCATCTTGGCCAGGTCGAGCGATGGCCGCTGCTCCTGCGCCTCCTGGGGCCTGCGCCGCTTGACGCCCACCTTCTTGTCGTTGAGGACGCAGGGCTGCGAGCGGCTGCGGCACAGCCCTCCGGCGCGGCGGCCCAGCTGCGGCGTGGAGGCGGGCGTGCTGCTCGCCGAGGGCGGGCCGGGCTCCGAGGACGAGAAGCGGTCGTGAGAACAGGACAGGGACCTCTGCATGTCCGCCCGGCCGCCCTCGGGGCTCCACGTGTCGCTGCCAGGCCCGCTGGGCCCCGTTTTCCTCGCCTGGCAGCCCAGGCGGCTGGCGAGCGCGGGGTGGTCGCAGGAGGAGGCCAGCGGGTGGGAGCGGGACGGGAGGCTGAAGCTGGAGCTCCTCTGCATGGTGGCGGAGCCGTTGGAGTAGCGCTGCACGCTGCCCCCGCTGTAACACCGCCTCTTCTCCACCGGCGTCCAGACCTTGGAGCCCAAGGGTCTCCACGATGTCCTGCAGCTGGACATTTCATCCGAAAAGGAGAGCGAGCGGCACTGGCGCTTGCTGGGGGGCGCCGAGGGGTTGCCGTGGGGGTCGCTGAGGCTGAGGTCTTTGATGAGGTTGGTCACCGAGCAGGTGCTGGTGGCCTCCCGCGGCCACAGCGAGCCCTCCTCGCCCTTGTCCGCCAGGCAGTCCCAGATGCTGGCGCCCGGCTGCTCGATCTGCAGTGGGCACTTCCTGCCGAGGTCTCCCCATCTGTCATTTTCTGGTTCAGAAATGACAAAAACACACACACACACGCGCGCAGGCGTTAGCATTAATTAGTTCTGCGACTCGCTTTCCACGTCCATAAACAAAGAGTAGCATATGGGACATTTTCCAGTACAAATTAATTAACTCTTGGAATATGGTTTTCCAAACCGCCAGCAGCACGGTTGCTGTGGCGTAGATGGAGAGGGAGAGGCAAAATGATAATCGCAGCAGGAGCAAAACTGCTCGGAGCCGATAAAAACACGCCTCCGAACATCCAGATCGCACTGGCCAAGGGGAATTCAGCAGTACGAAACGACATGGTCACGGCCAGACCTCTGCGATAAATCGTGCCTCGGATGGATCCGTTTCGTCCTGGGCTCTACAATCAACAACTGCCCGAGAGGTTCACAAAAAAAAACAAAAAACAAAAAAAATAAATGAAGAGCCCAAAGCTGCTGCAATGTTGGGGCAAAACGGGCACGGGGGCACTGCTTCCCTGCGGCAAGGACATCAGGGCCTACGGGGAACCGAATGCCATCCCTACAGCCACCGGGCTGTCTTGCTGTCAGCCACGCCGAATGCTGAAGTGTTCCTCCCGCAAAGCAGGTACACGCCCCGGGCACCGGGTACCCACTCCTCGGGGTTGCCTTGGAAATCCCAGCTGTGAGTAGCACAGCCAATTGTTTGCACTTCTGTAATAAAATATAGCACTGAAGCATTTACTTAAAGGAGTAAACCAGTTAACAACCTTACTTTTCCTCTCTTAAATATGCTTTTTTTTTACATTTTCCCCCTCTCTCTCTCAATTCGTTTGTACGCACAGGAATTTGCCCACCTGCAGGTTTGCCCATTTCGCACTTGTCTTCCAACGCAACACCCGTCCCATGCTTTCGGGGCGTTAATGAAGGCGTTAATTTCATCGGGTGGATTTGGGGATGCCTTGGGCCAAGCTCTGAGAAACCCGTGCCTCCCGAACCCACGGTTCCCTCCGCCTCTGAGACGTGCATGGCAAGGGGCCGACAGCCACTTAGGGCTCGATGCGGCGAGACCGCGAGCCAGGCTGCAGCTGCACGCGGAGATCCCCGCGATGACCGTGCAAAAAGAGGATTTAAGCACGATGAGCTCATTCCCACACACGGTTCCCTGACTATAAAAGAAGAAAGAGGAGGACCATCGGGGCCCGGCTCCTTGGCACGGGCTGCTAAGGCTAGCAGGGCTCTGTGCAGGCTTGCAGTTGGTGCTCGACAGGAAAACCGTGGTAGGGCTCCAGCCCCGGCTGCTGCGATGGAAAAAAGTAATCACCCGCCAGACCTCTGGTACTGCTTTCGTCGGCGGCTGCTGCAAACAGAGGCAAACCGTGCTGGCTAACCGTCGCTGCGAAGTTTCGTGTGATCATATCTAATTTGTGCAGCATTTTTTAGATTTTTTTTTTTTTTCCACTTAGACAGCTGAGCTGTGAGCTCAAAGCCGTACCCACCCTGCAGCTGCAGGTACAGCCTGGCGATAGGGAAGATGCGGTGGTACCGACTGCTTCCCAGCACAGGTCACTTCCAGCCGGGAGGTCAGACCTCTGTAAGTTGATGTCCCTACCCCACTCTTGACTACTTTTCCCATTTTTCCCCCCAAAACCAGCTCCTTCCACGAGCAGCCTGGCGCTGCACCGAGCCACCGCGCCGTACTTCACCCGTGGCTCTCCTCATTTCAATAAGCACAATGAAAAGTGAGAAATCCATGCTAAACTATCACATCTATGTTTAGATCTTTATTATTTCGGCCCGCGCCCCCCCTTATTATGCTGCCAGCAGTGAGATTTCTCGGGTCAGGTCACCAGACAAAAGAAACAGAAATAGAAGCTAATTTTTTATGGCAAGCTGCCACGACCCCCAGGCCCAGACGTCACGTTTTACATCAGGCCTCGGTAAGCTTCTATGAGAGGATACAGGATACCTTCCTCTTCCAACATTACTCCTGCCCAAACAGCTATATAAATCTTTAAAAAAAATTACAAGGAAACTTGTAAGCGTGCTGTTAACCCGAGCAACGACTTCGGGTTATTATTTGCTTTTTTTCCTTTGTGCTCAGCACATGCCAGGTGCCTGGTGGAGCAGCTCCCATCCAGGAGGTGCTTGCGTGTGGGGTGCTCGTCCCCCGCTGCCACTGCCCCCCGGGACGAGGGCAGCACAACCCGTCCCAGCACAAACCCCACAATAGCCCCCAAAATGTATTTTCAATGCAAAGTGTCTGCCCTGGGACCTATGGAAACCCAAATCAAAAATGAGGATAGTTTAGGGGTTGGGGGTGTAACTAAACGACCCGAGAAAGCCCTGTGAGGAAAAATGGCTGGTTTTCTGTTCCGTTTTTTAAGACTAAGATTCGCATCCCGACAACACTGATAACGATAATTGCAGTGGAGCCATTAATACTGCTGCACTTAAGCCTGTATTAATTTTCTTAAATTACAAACCTCAGCTTGGTTTACCCAGAGGCAACAATTTGTTCCAGGATAAAATCCACCGAGAGAACTCCTCGGTTCAGAAGTAAACTGCTTTGCTGGAAAGCACTCGTTTGCCTATCGCAAAATGATGGAAGAACGTCTGCAACAAAGGTCCGACGTAGCTGTGGCACGTGGAGCTCTTCCCCCCGGTTAAACGCGTCCTTCTTGGCTGTCGGTGTCCTCAGATGAAATAGCCTGAGCCTCTGATTTCTGGATTTTAACTTAAAACTACAAAACTAAACACTTCCAGTCACTTGCTGAATATGTCCATCAACTAAACGAGGATGGCTTATCGGGTTTAAAACAAGCTACCTTTTAAGGCCTGCTGCCCTTGAATCTAGAGCAGCTTGTTTTATTTCTGGTTTTACTCCCGTCTAACCCTTTCCTAATTTACTTGGAACAACATCCACCTTTTTCCCCGGGTAACCTTCACCACATCAAACAAGTGCAGGTCCTGAGGTCTCGGAAGCTTTGTTCCAGAATCACGGAGACTGGTGGTGTCCTCCGAACAGCCCCGAGATCCTTGCACAGCCGGCTCCCGTCAGATGAAGGCAGCGGGTTTGCTGTAGACGCACTGTAAGGGCACAAAGCTGAGCCAGGTGACGTTCAGACTGACTATTCGGAAAAATTTCTTTACTGTGAGGGTGGTCAAACACTGGGATAAGCTTCCTGGAGAGGCGGTTGATGCCCCATGGCTTCATTTGGATAACGCCCTCAATAACATGCCTTAACTTTTGGTTAGTCCTCAAGTGCTCAGGCAATTGGATGATCTTTGTAGGTGCCTTCCAACTGAACTGAACTGTTCTGTTCTGTTCTATTCATTAAGATTAGTCGCTGATGGACCAGAAAACTTCCCCCAAGGGATTTCGAGTGAAACCGCTGCCTGCAGCCAGGAGAGAGGAGGAACAAACCTCTCCACCCACAGCAAACAACCACCAAAGGGCCAGACCAACGGCGAGCTTGAGAGGAGCCCCAGCGTGGCACCCTGAGTCCTGCTGCTACCTGTGCCCTGCCGCAGACCTTCCTCCAAGATTTGGGCACCACAAGCCTCAGGGGATCCCATTCCCTCCAAGTACCCCAGAGACCAGAGCCCATCTGAGCCTGCCCGGGCCAGGCGAGCTTTGCGCACACACCGCCAGACCGAGGACGGGCATTTCATCTACGGGCACCACAGGTGAAGGAGGTCCTGTTGAAACTCTGTTGGAAATAACCAACCTGATTTCAGGTCTCGGTACCCCAAAGCAAGCCTGGAGCCCAGGGAAACATTTACATTTCTTCTCCCCGCACCTTCGGGATGGCCGGCGGCTGCCAAAACACCTGCTGAGGGGCTGCGTTCCTCCAATGACATGGAGTAAATTTTAACAGCCATGCTCACAACCACAGAGAAGAAGGGTGTAAAATCAAAATGCTGACACAACTTTAACTATAACGGCACAAATGTGCTGCTATAATATTTTTACAGCTCCTTTTTATACATAATGCATGATCCTTCTGCTCAAGTTTCCTCCACGTTCTTTTCCTGTGAAATAATTTACATTCATACATAATTTATTGCAGCAACTTGTAAAGTAATTACGGGTTTCAATCATCTTTTTTTCCTCCTTTTTGGCAGATAAATTCTGTTTGGATCCTAACCCAAACATTTCTCTTCATGCGGGTGCACATCCAACTCCCTTTTTCGCATGGTGTTCGCATCGAATTTTAGTCTCCTGGCCCCCGCGCACCGGGGAAAAGGCAGCCTGTATTTTCCACTGCCCCCTGTTTATGTTCAGGAGATGGTTCCTCAACGTGGAACAAATCTGACGCTTGCAATTAGCTGAAGGCAGCGCCATAGAGCCTGACGGCCTTCCTGCTTTCCCCTGGCACACATCAGATTAAAATACAATGTGTGGAGCTGTGCTTCAGAGGGAAACGCAAACAGCAGCACCCAAAACCTACTGCTTGAGAACAGGCAACGTCTGCACGCTCTTTGTGCCGATAGCCTGTACATCGGAGGGAAATTCAACCCCGTTTCGGTAAAAACATGCCCGCTCCTCAGCTGCTACCATTGAGGTGCCAAACACTTCTTACTTACCTGCTAAAGAGGAGTTGGTCAGTGTTTCCAACGTGTTGTTAAAATAGCGTGCATCTTCCACTGCCGTCCACCCACAGATGGAAAATTTTCAAGACAGAAAGCCAAAAGTAATACCCAAACACTCTAAAATGCTCGTTTCTTTCTCTAACACACTCTTTTACTGGAGGGCATGTGATGGAGACCGCAAGGGAAGAGAAGGAAAAAAATCTCCATCCAGTAACAGGACAATTCCTACACTCCCAGGTGTTTCAAGGGCCCATCAAGAAGAAGGGGAAAAATGTTTTTGTTCATTTATATAGCCCTTTGCTAGGAGGAAAATTAAAGATGAAATGCCTAGAATTATAAATTCAACAATCTTTTTACTAATGTTACTATCATCCCTCTGCCAGAGTATTACTAATAAACCTAAAAATGAAGAGAAGTGGATCTAACATTGTATCATCTGACATATCAATGACATTTACTCATATACTGAGTTATATTATAACCTATAACCAATTTTCAGATATTTACAGAGTTTAATACATCTTACATCTAAAATTTGTGAGAATCAGTTTACCCCTGTCCCCTTCAAAGTATTTTTCTGAACTTTTTGCAGGCAATGCTCTTGGCAGAGTGGCTCGTGCTGCCCGTTGCGATGCCGCTGGAGTGCCCATTGACCAAGACGTTTGTGACATTTACATTTTGGCTCCTTCAGATTTGGTTTGAGGCCACTAATACCAAATTTGATAAGTCACAACCCTGGGACTTATTGAAAACATTGAGCAAGTTTCAGCGTTGAGCCGGTTTGTGACTGTGGCCCAGGTTTGGAGGCATCAAGAAGAGCGTTCGGGAAAGATGCCTAAAAAATTAAGCACAAACCACACAATGCTCTGATATGCCGGGGACTCGCTCCTCTTGACTGGGCATGACAAAGACAATTACATGGTAAGCTGTGGTCAAGGAGGTGAGATTGGGTTGCCTTGGGAACAGGATAATTTGGCAGCCAAGGAAGACCAGCACCGCGCTAGGAGGACGAAAAGGCTTTGTAAAAGCTATTAACACCAAGCTGATTTTCAATTAGGCTTAGGCTCTTCATATTCGTGGAAGAGCCTGCCAGTGCCACAGCACAAGACAAAACCATCTGATTGGGTTTCTTTGTCCCTTACTCGTTTTTGACAGGCAGGAGAAAGGGAACGGACTGTTTCTACCCATTCTTGACTTGGAAGCTTGTGACTTTCATCTGAAAAAAAATCAAAACATTTTCCATCTTCCCCCCCTCCTCCAATTGACTCAAGTTATCAGAGAGCTTGGGAAATATCTCCCCTCAATGCATGTGCTCAGCTCCCATTAACGCTAATGAGAGTTGTGACCACGAAGAAAAGGGGCAGCCTCTTTGTCTGTAAAGCACTGGCTTTCATACCAAGTAGCTTGGCTCAAACTTGACCTACAATTTTAATTGGGTTTTGAGACTTCGCCTAGTGACTGGCTCCCCATTACAAAACCCAAAGAACACAATATAGGGGCACATCCTCCTGCATCATCGGTTTTTTGGGATCATGGGCCAATGCACCAATTCCCCATCAATTTCAGAGACTGTTCAGCATAACAGTTGATAGAGAGCTCTGCCACAAAAGGTATTAAGCACCATATACAACAGCTTACATTATTGTTAAAGGCAAAAACAAGATATTTTCATTATTGTCTGAGGCATGACCAAACACATTGTGCCAAGCTGTAGAACATTTTAGTGACAATATTCATATTTATTATTTGCATCATGCAGAGTCATGGTCATGGGCTGGGTACGCAAACCCACAAGAAACACGTTCCTGGACCCCAAATGCTTATAATCCCAACTATACAAGTAATTCTAAAAATAATCACACGTACCAAAGCACCGGGGGGCAGCAGACAAGCAATTCAACCAGCATGGACCGGAGGGCAGGAGACCACCCCTGGGAAAGAGGGAGGCCTGGCCGTGACGGCCACCACTAAGGGTTTTCCCACACTGGGTGACACTGCACCTTGTGGCACTGGGGGGCTGCACCCCAGGGGCACGATGCATTTTTAGGAGGGCTCCAGAAAGTCAGGACACCTTCCCGCACATGGCCGAGGACGTGGGAGTGGAGGTGAAGGAAATACAGAATGAAATTTTGGCTACTTACCCATAACGCCACAAGAGAAGAGCGTAGGTCCTTGACTCATCTTTGGAGTGTGCTGAAAACAACCAGAAAAACTATTCACATCTCATGTGGAGAGTCGGTGTCGAGACCTGAGCTTGCAAACCATCGTTCCTACAGCTAGTTCTTGCCCACGGGAACAGCTGCAGCCAGGTCCCCAGCCCCTGGACCCCAAACTGCAGAAACTAAACCAGAAGTTCAGCAGTAACTCTGGACAGGGCAGGACAGGAGCAGCAGTGGTGGTTGACCCACTCCAAGCTCATGAAGGCCTCCCATCTAGACACAGAGCAGCTATGTGGTTTTTTTTAAACATATAGCATGTTTCTGAGACTCACCCCAGCATTTTTCCTGACAATTCTGCATCCGGATGGTGCCAACGTGCACTAAAAGTAGGGAAAAACGCCACTATACGGGCACTAAATAAGCCCAGTTGGTTTTTACTCTCTTTTTTTTCCAATAATTTTCCTCTTGACTGTGTATGACAAAACATCAGACTTCTAAAAATGGGCACGGACAGTTTTATATACAATAAATCAACATGCCATTTGGAGTTGCATGCCATTTCAGCTATGCCCGCAAAAACACACTTTCATACTAATTGTTCTTTTGTTCTCCCCCAAAATACCCATATTCTGCTTCCAAACTGTCTGTCCTGGCAGCTCCGTCCTCTCTGAACGAGGCTTTACTTCATCTGAGCAAAGCTCTGGCATGCGCTCCACGTCCATCTGCGCTGCCACTGCTGTGTTTTATCTGGAATTAGGCCACCACATTTGCACCTTCTCTCCTGATTCATCTTTTACACCTTGCCTACTCATGTAATAATAACAATAATAATAATAATAATAATAATAATAATAATAATAATAATAATAAT